>OX456525.1:147977719-148280564 GCA_949748255.1 Eustalomyia histrio
CTGGTAAAATATCTTGAAAATTGCATCATACAATTTTATTTTTTCATTCATATAGTATTTAATATTTAATTGGTTTGTGTTTAATTTTACTATCAAAAGTATATTGACATTGAAATCGTAGTCTTAATTAAATAACAATTATAAATAATATAAAATAAAAGATTATTTTTTAACGAAATATAAAAAAAATCTAATTTTTAAAATGCCATAGAACAATATTTGCAAACAACGTTAAAATGCGTTATAATTTTGCTTTTTGATTTTTAATAAAATCAACCAAAATCTATAAATGTTTATCTTAGAAATCTTAATACGGTTTTTGTCTAGAATAATTATTGCTGTGTTGTCAAATTTCAAGTTAAATTTTTTTCCGATTTTATTAAGTTTGGAGGTGAAGCCAAATAACTAAAAATTTACGTTAATGCCTTTCCACATTAAGTCATGGATATAAACTATTCTGACTAATTTAAATCCCAGATTAGCTAATGCTGTGTTGACAAACTTCATATTGATAAACTTATTTTTAATTGAAATCCTAATTGTTCAAGTTTAACTATAACCAATATTTTCAATATATTTTTACAAATAAATGTTTAGATAAATATTTTGTCATGTGATTTGTGTTCCGGATAATTGATGGTACGTTGCCAAATTTCAAGCAAAAATTATTTGTTTGTTATTTTTCTTCATAACATATATTTTTAAATTGGAAATTTTCAAGTTGAAACAAAGAAAATCATTTTTAGCTGAATTTATAGTTTTTTAGTTGCCAAAACAAATTTTTTTAAAGTATTTAAAATTATTAATTAATTATGTTGCCAAATTTTCTACGTGCAATAATTTTGGTTTTGAATAAATGTAAAATTTTCAAGTTCATTAAAACGAAATTTTATTATAAAATTATATTATTGTTCCTTTTGTTATTTTTTAATTGGAAATTTTCAAGTGGAAATAAAGCAAAATCTTTATTAAAGAAATTTAAAATATTAAGAAATTAATTAATCAGAATTGTTTTAAGGATTATTAATGCTATGTTGCCAAATTTCAAGTTTAAAAAATGTAATAGTATTTTTTAAGGTAAATTAAATTTTTCAAGTTTATTTATTTTGAATTTTTGTTGCAATAATTGATTGCTTTTTTATTTATAGATTATTCTATAAATAGATATTCTACTAAAAAAAAACACGTGTTCCACAAAATTCATTTTAAAAATAAAAATAGAACCGTCGACCTTCCGTTTGTCAGGCCATTACATTTCCTCTAAGCTGAAATGTATTAACATTTTCTAAGTCAAACTTGAATATTTTTCAGGTTTAAAATTTGAATATTTTTGTTTTAAAATAATATTGCAACTACAATAGAAAATAAATTGTCTTTTAATTTTGATCTAAAAAAATGTATGTGTTTAAACTCAGAACCCGAAGACTAGCCCACTGTAACACAGACACTTATATTTAGTTATTGTCTAATTTTGAATATAAATATGTATATGAATAAAAAGCACAAATATATAACACATTTCAAAATTTTGTTATAATAATAAAAACTTCGATTGCTAATCTAAATATTTAATTATAATTACCAAAATTGTGAAAATTTATGGTTGCTTGCACTAATGTTGATAAACAATTTTAGATTATAATAAAATTGATTGGAAAAACTATTAGTATTAGATTATAAGAAATTTTCGATCAATTATTGGTTGTTGGAATTAAACGTAGCTAATTTATAAGATAATCATTGTTAAAAAAATTTACTTTAGCAGTTCCAAATTATACTGTTCTTAAAAGTATATGCTAGGCCTACTATAGACAAGTATAAAGTATACTTTAATCGTTAGTCTACTTTAAAACTAAAACTAGCTGAAGTTGGTTTTCTTCAATCAGCTGTTTTCCGTCAAGAACATTTTTGTGAAAAAAATGTTAGAATTGCAAAATATTGAAAGGGATTTTGCATTATTTTTATTAATTTAAATAATTTGTATTATTAAAAATACACTTTTCTTTCTTTTTTTTATAAAGTTTTACCTTTTTTTTTGATCATGTTAATTTTTTAGTACAAAATGTCCGCAAAACGACTTTAGTGATTCGGTTAATTTATTAAATTTAATTTAACGATTCTGATGACGAACTCTTAAGAACTTGCAATTATAAGTTTTAAATAACGATACAATTTTCTCGGTTACAATAGAATTCCAATCAATTTATTTTCTGTGTGCACCAATTTACAAGTTACAAAAATTTGTATTATTTTTTAAAGAAATGTTAAATAAAAAAGTTAATTTAAATGAAATTATAACAGAATTTTATCTAAAAAGTGTTAAAAAATAATCTATAAAACAATATTAAAATGACGGTTGCCCGGGGGGGGGGGGGGGGGGGGTTAATATGTAACTCTATTCGAAGGAAAAATATACGCATTCGTACAAATTGTGTACAATGCTTGGGGGGCAACGAACTTTTTTAACTAATAAACGATCTTGGCTAATTTGATGTTAGTATCCATTTGGTGCTTAAAATTTTAGTGTGACAGATAATTTTAATAAAGAGAATATCACAGTTGGCCTTTCGGCTGATTTTAAATGGCATTTTTACTTAGTCTAAAGTTTTTTACGAAACTTGAAATAAAAATTTGTATTAATACATTTAAGCTCGAAGATTAAAATGTTTTTTATTTCTTACTTTTTCTCATTGAGATTCATGATATCTGATCTCTTTATCGATCTCTTCTGTCCACAATAAAACACAATCCATTTTAAAATTGTTTAAAATGTATATTTTCTTTAAAATTTTAACGTTTTTCCTTTTTCTTTATAAATTATTTTTAATTTTGACGTTGAAGCACAATTGCTGATAACTTTGACAATAAAATTCAAATGCTGCCCAATTTGAAACCGATAAAAAAAAAATTGGCATCACTTGGTTTTAACCTCTGGTGGTACACAAATACAACCAGATCTTTAAAAACATAATTCCTTAAATCTGATTTGACGAATTAATTCGCGAATTTATTTTTCTGATTGAATTATTAACTACCATGATTTAATCTTTATCTTATTAGAAGAATCAAGTTGATTTTAATAATTATTTTTATAAATCAAACGAAATAATACAATTTTAATAATTTAATTTTAAATCAAAGAATCAAATAAATTTTCATTTGATTTGCGAATCAAAAATGTTGTGTTAATTCAATTGAATCAAAAAAGATTTAAATGAAATTGATTAATCAATTATGATTTTAAATCTGATTTAATAAATTGATTTATAAAATATTGAATCAACTCGCTGATTTACAAAAAGATTAATTTTTTTCGTGAATTAATTCAATAAAGGTCTGAATACAACTCTGTGACACATTTAAACGAATTAGATAATACGATTTTACTTTCGAAATTAAATGTTAAAAAAAAAAGTAATTATAAATTTTGTTTCACTTTTATACAAAACATATTCTTAAAATGTTGGATTTAGAAATCATCAGAAATGTGGTTTACGTCTGGGATATTAAATGATATGTTGCCAAATTTAAAATTTATTTAAAAACATTTTTTTTTATTTTAAAAGATTTTTAAATCTTTAATATTCTAAAATTCTTTAAGATATTAGTCATTAAACTTTAAGCATAATTTTTTTTTTAAAAACGTCCTCTAAAATTTTTATAAACAAAATATATAATTTACTAAATGCGTAATTAAAATGACTATATTAAAAAAAACAAACAATTTTATATAAATCATTAATACTTAACACATTTTTACGTTTTTTTTAACGTATTAAATATTTTTCTTTGCCTACAAACCAAATCTTTTCATTACTTTTTCTTGTAAATTTTTAATGAGGTCACTGACTTGACTTTTTTTATTAATATTATTATTATTATTACATTAATAATTATGTAGTGTTTAACATTCCGCTCACCTCCTTTCATCTGGCCTGATTTTATTATTTGTTTTTTGCTTGTACAAATTTCATTCATACTACATATTTGTTTATTGAACATTAAAATCACAAAGTGTTTACAACAAATAATGTGTTGGGGGTATGAATCTGGTATTTATTATTTTGCGTTTTTTTTTTATTTTGAATCATAGAAATCGTAAACATTGGTATGTCGTTTATAGAGACTACGTAATAAAAAAAATAAAAGAAATTAAAAAAAAAAACAGTTGGAAAAAATTTTAAAGTTGTTTTATGTTTTTTGCTTTATGAGCGCTAACCTTATAAAGACTTTTTGTAGTTGAGGCATTTTTCTTGCAGAAAAGTTAATTTGTTTTTTTATGGATATTTAGCCAGACATGGCTAGCAATAATGTTAATAGGAAATAAATGGCAAACAAAGAAATTTCTAGAAATTTTATTGCAAAAATTAAATTAAAGGTTGATGTCTAGGGTAAACAGTTGAAAAAATTCAATTAAATTTGGAACAAAATAATTTCGAGAAAAACTAAAATATTTTAATTGAAATTGTATCTAAATTCTAAGACGAAAAATGTGCAAATAAAATGTTGCCAAATTTCAAGTTGAAATATTTAGTAATCTGAAAGTCTGAAGTCTACAATTTTTGTATGCGTTATGTCTAGAGTAAATTCTATGTTGCGAAATAAGATCCTTGTTTTACTAATAAAAATCCTTAAATTTCAAGACTAAATTAAAGTTATGTTAAAAAACAATGTTATACAAGATCATACAGATGGTTTACATCTAAGATAATTAAAGCCATGTTGCCAAATTTCAGGTCACAAAAATCTCGAATTGTTCCTAATTCGAATCTCAACATTTAAAGTCATTATACATGAAGTTAGGTGTAGATATTAATACAGATTTTTTTTAAATAGTATATGACTCAAAAAAATTAATGCAAGGTTGCCAAATTTCATAATATAGCCATTGCTAAAGCCATCATTTTAAATATTTTATCTTAACTCGTGATTTTTTTGATTTTGCAAATCCCTTGAATTTAATTTGCTTTAATATTTTAACTTCGTAACGTGATTAAGTTTTCCAAATCACGTTCGATTAATAAGTAAAAAAAAATATTTATGGTTATAAAGGTTATCTTATCGATTTATAACGTCAAAGTAATTGTTTTTATAATTTTTTTTTATTACCAATTAAAAACTATAAATAATTTAATTTGTTTATGGTTTATTTAATATATATAAAAAAAAAACATTGTTTATTCCTTTTTTATAGATTAAAAAAAAAACATTCATTGTTTATTCCTTTTTATAGATTATATCTATAAAAAAAAACAAGACATCCATAAAGTTTAAATCTTTTAAAGATAATTCAAAGACTTTTTATAAAATTTGTTCACAATATTTATAAAATAATTATCATGTTGTACAAATAAGTCTTGCAATTAAGTCATTTGTATGGACATAACAGCTTAAAGAAATATTTTTTATGGTTTTTATATCTAAAAAACCTAAACAATTTATAATAAAAAAATAATAAAAGTGAAAAAAAAAATAAAGCGCAATTTAAGTCATTATTAAACAATGTATTAAAAAAATAAATTGCTAAGAGTTATCAATAAAATAATTTGTAATTAATTACAATAGTAAAAAATATATATTAAATATATCAATTTATTGGGAATGGTGTGTGTCCAAGATGGTCAATGCTACGTTGCCAAATTTTAAGTTGAAATTCTTAATATTTAGTTTTAGGCATTTTTAAAACAAAATTCCAATTTTAAAGTAAAAACAAACAAACATTTTGTAAAAATATTAGCATATAAATCTTTAGGGTCTTATTTTTTTAAAGATATAACTTAGATAAATATTGCAAAGTTGCCAAATTTTATGACATATTGCCAAATATCAATTTTTAATAATTTTTATACTATTTTTAAAAATTAATCTTAAAATTTGAAGTAAAAAATGCGAAAATTTAAAAGTTAAAGAAAATGTTGTATATTTTTCCCTTACGTCAAGTTACTTATGGGGTTATTTCTCATCGAAATATGCAACTCTACCATATTTAGGATAGGGAGTGTCACATAATGTTAAATTTACCTAAAGGTATATACAAAAATTTTCCTAACTATAATTTTGATATTTGTGACTCAATCTGTGTTAAATATATCAGAGTTACATATCTGAACGTAGTTACAGAATAACCCCATTAAAATCTCATGGTTATTTATTGATATAAACAAAAATTTCTGAGGTTTTATTTGATGAATTAAAAAAAGTATTAACTACTTTAAGATGTCAAGGGCATAAACATTCTATAGTAAGCACTTAAGGGGCGTATATTTAAGGCTTATCTGCAGTCAGGAGGCCTAAATAAAATCAATATTTCAAGAAGTATTATTTTTTTTTTTGATAACCTTTTGATTTATTAAAGTAAAATTGTGTACATAAATATTTTTTTGGTAACTTTTAATTATATTTTAACAATTTTCAATTTGTAAAAATAATTATATCAAAAGTTAAGCAGCTGGCGTCCGGGTGGACCTTTAGGGAAAGCAATCTTGCGACGAGCACAATATCTCTAGATTGGATTATCTAAAATGAAAAAAAAGAAAACAAAAATATTTCGTTAATATAATGTATTATGTTGTAATTGATCGAAGAAATAAATAAAATAATAATTTTAAACAAAATGGTGGCTTTTCAAAAACTAAACTATTTTTGACAAAAATTTAGCCCTTTAATTGTTTATAAAATTAAAAATATTTATGAGTGAGCAAAACCTTCGATTGATTACTTGAAGTCCATTGATTTTTTTTATAAATTTTATAAAAAAAATCAACGTTTTTTTTTTTCATTTTAAAATCTTTATATAATTTGTCACCGTCATTTCTCCCATCTCTATAATTAAATTGTAATAAAATATTCAAGTCATTTATTTTTGTTAACTATTATTATTTGCTCTCGTTTCTTAATAGAGTGGGTGGCAATAATAATTTTTTTTAAATCAACCAAACTGTAACACACCACAACAATTAAATCCCAATAAAGTTATAACAATTTAATAATATAAAATACACATATTTTTTAAAAACGACATTTATTTTTTATTCATTAAAGATTATTTATATACAATGTATAAACGTGTAAAATATTTGTAAAAAAACAAAAATCCCAAAGCGTGTAGGTATTATTTAATTAAAATTAATACTTCAAAATTATATTGAACAAAAGAAATTACTCATATGGCAGACAAAAAAAGATTTAATAAAAAAATTCTTAGAAAACATTCATATAATACATCAGCAATATTTTTAATTTTTGGCGTAAAATAAACTTTATTGCAATTAACAAGTTTTCAGTTACAAATTAGCAAATTTTAAGCAAAAATCTTTTAAGATTTTTTTTTAAACATACAGCAAAAAGGTTAAAAATATAATTGGTTTTAAACTTGAAATTTAACGACATTTACTTAAGAAGTATTAAAAATAATTATAAATATTTGCAATTTTAACTTGAAATTTGGCAAGCTAGCTAGCTAGCCAGCCAGCTCGCCAGCCAGCGAGCTGCAAGCTAGCTAGCCAGCCAGCTCGCCAGCCAGCTCGCCAGCCAGCTAGCTAGCCAGCGAGCTGCCAGCTAGCTCGCCCGCCAGCTAGTGAGCTAGCCAGCCCGCCAGCTAGTCAGCCCGCCAGCTAGCTAGATAACCAGACCGCCAGCTAGCCAGCCCGCCCGCCAGCTAGCTAGCCCGCCCGCCCGCCAGCTAGCTAGCTTGCCAGCCAGCTTGCCGGCGAGCTAGCTCGCGAGCCAGCCATTTAGCTAGCCAGTCAGCTCGCCAGCTAGCCAGATCACCAGCTAGCTCGCCAGCTAGCTAGGCAGCCAGCTAGCTAGCCAGCCAGCTCGCCAGCTAGCTAGCCAGCCAGCTAGCCAGCCAGCTCGCCAGCTAGCCAGATCACCAGCTAGCTCGCCAGCTAGCTAGGCAGCCAGCTAGCTAGCCAGCCAGCTCGCCATCTAGCTAGCCAGCCAGCTAGCCAGCTCACCAGCTAGCTCGCCAGCTAGCTAGGCAGCCAGCTAGCCAGCCAGCTCGCCAGCTAGCTAGCCAGCCAGCTAGCCAGCCAGCTAGCCAGCTCACCAGCTAGCTCGCCAGCTAGCTAGGCAGCCAGCTAGCCAGCCAGCTCGCCATCTAGCTAGCCAGCCAGCTAGCCAGCCAGCTCGCCAGCTCACCAGCTAGCTCGCCAGCTAGCTAGGCAGCCAGCTAGCTAGCCAGCCAGCTCGCCAGCTCGCCAGCTAGCTAGACAGCCAGCTAGCCAGCTCACCAGCTAGCTCGCCAGCTAGCTAGCCAGCCAGCTCGCCAGCTAGCTAGCCAGCCAGCTAGCTAGCTAGCCAGCCAGCTCGCCAGCTAGCCAGCCAGCTCGCCAGCTAGCTCGCCAGCTAGCTAGCCATCTAGCTCGCCAGCTAGCTAGCCATCTAGCTAGCCAGTCAGCTCGCCAGCTAGCTAGCTAGCCAGCCAGCTAGCTAGCCAGCCAGCTCGCCAGCTAGCTAGCCAGCCAGCTCGCCAGCTAGCTAGCTAGCCAGCCAGCTCGCCAGCTAGCTAGCTAGCCAGCTCGCCAGCAAGCCAGGCAGCTCGCCAGCTAGCTAGCTAGCCAGCTAGCTAGCCAGCCAGCTCGCCAGCTAGCTAGCTAGCCAGCTCGCCAGCAAGCCAGGCAGCTCGCCAGCTAGCTAGCTAGCCAGCTAGCTAGCCAGCCAGCTCGCCAGCTAGCTAGCTAGCCAGCTCGCCAGCAAGCCAGCCAGCTCGCCAGCTAGCTAGCTAGCCAGCTAGCCAGCCAGCCAGCTCGCCAGCTAGCTAGCCAGCCAGCCAGCTCGCCAGCTAGCTAGCTAGCTAGCCAGCCAGCCCGCCAGCTAGCTAGCCAGCTCGCTAGCCAGCCAGCTCGCCAGCTAGCTATCCAGCCAGCTCGCCAGCTAGCTATCCAGCCAGCTCGCCAGCCAGCTCGCCAGCTAGCTCGCCAGCTAGCTAGCCATCTAGCTAGCCAGCTAGCTCGCCAGCTAGCTAGCCATCCAGCTCGCCAGCCAGCTCGCCAGCTAGCTCGCCAGCCAGCCAGCTCGCCAGCTAGCTAGCCAGCCAGCCAGCTAGCTAGCCAGCCAGCCAGCTCGCCAGCTAGCTAGCTAGCCAGCCAGCTCGCCAGCTAGCTAGCTCGCCAGCCAGCTCGCCAGCTAGCTCGCCAGCCAGCTCGCCAGCTAGCTAGCTAGCCAGCCAGCTCGCCAGCTAGCTAGCCAGCCAGCCAGCTCGCCAGCTAGCTAGCCAGCCAGCCAGCTCGCCAGCTAGCTAGTTCGCCAGCCAGCTCGCCAGCTAGCTCGCCAGCCAGCCAGCTCGCCAGCTAGCTAGCCAGCCAGCCAGCTCGCCAGCTAGCTAGCCAGCCAGCCAGCTCGCCAGCTAGCCAGCTAGCTAGCTAGCCAGCCAGCTCGCCAGCTAGCTAGCCAGCCAGCTCGCCAGCTAGCTAGCCAGCCAGCTCGTCAGCTAGCTAGCTAGCCAGCCAGCTCGCCAGCCAGCTCGCCAGCTAGTTCGCCAGCCAGCTCGCCAGCTAGCTAGCTAGCCAGCCAGCTAGCTAGCTAGCCAGCCAGCTCGCCAGCTAGCTCGCCAGCCAGCTCGCCAGCCAGCTCGCCAGCTAGCTAGCCAGCCAGCTCGCCAGCTAGTTCGCCAGCCAGCTCGCCAGCTAGCCAGCCAGCTAGCTAGCCAGCCAGCTCGCCAGCCAGCTCGCCAGCTAGTTCGCCAGCCAGCTCGCCAGCTAGCTAGCTAGCCAGCCAGCTCGCCAGCTAGCCAGCCAGCTAGCTAGCTAGCTAGCCAGCCACCTCGCCAGCTAGCCAGCTAGGCAGCCAGCTAGCTAGCTAGCCAGCCAGCTCGCCAGCTAGCTAGCTCGCCAGCCAGCCAGCCAGCTCGCCAGCCAGCCAGCCAGCTCGCCAGCTAGCTAGCTAGCCAGCCAGCTCGCCAGCTAGCTCGCCAGCCAGCTCGCCAGCTAGTTCGCCAGCCAGCTCGCCAGCTAGCTAGCCAGCCAGCTAGTTCGCCAGCCACCTCGCCAGCTAGCCAGCTAGCCAGCCAGCTAGCTAGCTAGCCAGCCAGCTCGCCAGCTAGCTAGCTCGCCAGCTAGCTAGCTAGCCAGCCAGCCAGCCAGCTCGCCAGCTAGCTAGCTAGCCAGCCAGCTCGCCAGCTAGCCAGCCAGCCAGCTCGCCAGCTAGCTAGCTAGCCAGCCAGCTCGCCAGCTAGCTAGCCAGCTAGCCAGCCAGCCAGCTAGCTAGCCAGCCAGCTCGCCAGCTAGCTAGCTAGCCAGCCAGCCAGCTAGCTAGCCAGCCAGCTCGCCAGCTAGCTAGCTAGCCAGCCAGCTCGCCAGCTAGCTAGCTAGCCAGCCAGCTCGCCAGCTAGCTAGCCAGCCAGCTCGTCAGCTAGCTAGCTAGCCAGCCAGCTCGCCAGCTAGCTAGCCAGCCAGCTCGTCAGCTAGCTAGCTAGCCAGCCAGCTAGCCAGCCAGCTCGCCAGCCAGCTCGCCAGCTAGTTCGCCAGCCAGCTCGCCAGCTAGCTAGCCAGCCAGCTCGCCAGCTAGCTAGCCAGCCAGCTCGCCAGCTAGCTAGCCAGCCAGCTCGCCAGCTAGCCAGCCAGCTAGCTAGCTAGCCAGCCACCTCGCCAGCTAGCCAGCTAGCCAGCCAGCTAGCTAGCTAGCCAGCCAGCTCGCCAGCTAGCTAGCTCGCCAGCTAGCTAGCTAGCCAGCCAGCCAGCCAGCTCGCCAGCTAGCTAGCTAGCCAGCCAGCTCGCCAGCTAGCTCGCCAGCCACCTCGCCAGCTAGTTCGCCAGCCAGCTCGCCAGCTAGCTAGCCAGCCAGCTCGCCAGCTAGCTCGCCAGCCAGCTCGCCAGCTAGTTCGCCAGCCAGCTCGCCAGCTAGCTAGCCAGCCAGCTAGTTCGCCAGCCAGCTCGCCAGCTAGCTGGCTAGCCAGCCAGCCAGCTCGCCAGCTAGCTAGCCAGCTAGCTAGCCAGCTAGCCAGCCAGCCAGCTAGCTAGCCAGCCAGCTCGCCAGCTAGCTAGCTAGCCAGCCAGCTCGCCAGCTAGCTAGCTAGCCAGCCAGCTCGCCAGCTAGCTAGCCAGCCAGCCAGCTCGCCAGCTAGCTAGCCAGCCAGCTCGTCAGCTAGCTAGCTAGCCAGCCAGCTCGCCAGCTAGCTAGCCAGCCAGCTCGTCAGCTAGCTAGCTAGCCAGCCAGCTAGCCAGCCAGCTCGCCAGCCAGCTCGCCAGCTAGTTCGCCAGCCAGCTCGCCAGCTAGCTAGCCAGCCAGCTCGCCAGCTAGCTAGCCAGCCAGCTCGCCAGCTTGCCAGCTAGCTAGCTAGCCAGCCAGCCAGCTCGCCAGCTAGCTAGCCAGCCGGCTCGTCAGCTAGCTAGCTAGCTTGCCAGCCAGCTTGCCGGCGAGCTAGCTCGCGAGCCAGCCAGTTAGCTAGCCAGTCAGCTCGCCAGCTAGCCAGATCACCAGCTAGCTCGCCAGCTAGCTAGGCAGCCAGCTAGCTAGCCAGCCAGCTAGCCAGCCAGCTCGCCAGCTAGCCAGATCACCAGCTAGCTCGCCAGCTAGCTAGGCAGCCAGCTAGCTAGCCAGCCAGCTAGCTAGGCAGCCAGCTAGCCAGCCAGCCAGCTCGCCAGCCAGCTAGCCAGCCAGCTAGCCAGCCAGCTAGCTAGGCAGCCAGCTAGCCAGCCAGCCAGCTCGCCAGCTAGCTAGCCATCTAGCTCGCCAGCTAGCTAGCCAGTCAGCTCGCCAGCTAGCTAGCTAGCCAGCCAGCTCGCCAGCCAGCTAGCTAGCCAGTCAGCTCGCCAGCTAGCTAGCTAGCCATCCAGCTAGCTAGCCAGCCAGTTCGCCAGCTAGCTAGCCAGCCAGCCAGCTCGCCAGCTAGCTAGCTAGCCAGCCAGCCAGCTCGCCAGCTAGCTAGCTAGCCAGCCAGCTCGCCAGCTAGCTAGCCAGCCAGCTAGCCAGCCCGCCAGCTAGCTAGCCAGCCAGCTCGCCAGCTAGCTAGCCAGCCAGCTAGCCAGCCAGCTCGCCAGCTAGCTCGCCAGCTAGCCCGCCAGCTAGCTAGCCATCCAGCTCGCCAGCTAGCTAGCTCGCCAGCCAGCTCGCCAGCTAGCTAGCTAGCCAGCCAGCTAGCTAGCCAGCCAGCTCGCCAGCTAGCTAGCCAGCCAGCCAGCTCGCCAGCTAGCTAGCTCGCCAGCAAGCCAGCCAGCTCGCCAGCTAGCTAGCCAGCCAGCTCGCCAGCTAGCTAGCCAGACAGCTCGTCAGCTAGCTAGCTAGCCAGCTCGCCAGCTAGCTAGCCAGCCAGCTAGCAAGCCAGCCAGCTCGCCAGCTAGCTAGCTAGCCAGCTCGCCAGCAAGCCAGCCAGCTAGCTAGCTAGCCAGCCAGCTCGCCAGCTAGCTAGCTAGCCAGCCAGCCAGCTCGCCAGCTAGCTAGCTAGCCAGCTAGCCAGCCAGCCAGCTCGCCAGCTAGCTAGCTAGCCAGCTAGCCAGCCAGCCAGCTCGTCAGCTAGCTAGCTAGCCAGCTCGCCAGCTAGCTAGCCAGCCAGCTAGCAAGCCAGCCAGCTCGCCAGCTAGCTAGCTAGCCAGCTCGCCAGCTCGCCAGCAAGCCAGCCAGCTCGCCAGCTAGCTAGCTAGCCAGCCAGCCAGCTCGCCAGCTAGCTAGCTAGCCAGCCAGCCAGCTTGCTAGCTAGCCAGCTCGCCAGCAAGCCAGCCAGCTCGCCAGCTAGCTAGCTAGCCAGCTCGCCAGCTAGCTAGCTAGCCAGCCAGCCAGCTTGCTAGCTAGCCAGCTCGCCAGCAAGCCAGCCAGCTCGCCAGCTAGCTAGCTAGCCAGCTCGCCAGCTAGCTAGCTAGCCAGCCAGCCAGCTTGCTAGCTAGCCAGCTCGCCAGCAAGCCAGCCAGCTCGCCAGCTAGCTAGCTAGCCAGCCAGCCAGCTCGCCAGCTAGCTAGCTAGCCAGCCAGCCAGCTTGCTAGCTAGCCAGCTCGCCAGCAAGCCAGCCGGCTCGCCAGCTAGCTAGCCAGCCAGCTCGTCAGCTAGCTAGCTAGCCAGCCAGCCAGCCAGCTCGCCAGCTAGCTAGCTAGCCAGCCAGCCAGCTCGCCAGCTTGCTAGCTAGCCAGCTCGCCAGCTAGCTAGCCAGCCAGCTCGCCAGCTAGCTAGCTAGCCAGCTCGCCAGCAAGCCAGCCAGCTCGCCAGCTAGCTAGCTAGCCAGCTCGCCAGCAAGCCAGCCAGCTCGCCAGCTAGCTAGCTAGCCAGCCAGCCAGCTCGCCAGCTCGCTAGCTAGCCAGCCAGCCGGCTCGCCAGCTAGCTAGCCAGCCAGCTCGTCAGCTAGCTAGCTTGCCAGCCAGCCAGCCAGCTCGCCAGCCAGCCAGCCAGCTCGCCAGCTAGCTAGCCAGCCAGCCAGCCAGCTCGCCAGCTAGCTAGCCAGCCAGCTCGCTAGCCAGCCAGCTCGCCAGCTAGCTCGCCAGCCAGCTCGCCAGCTAGCTCGCCAGCCAGCTCGCCAGCTAGCTAGCCAGCCAGCTCGCCAGCTAGCTAGCTATCCAGCCAGCTCGCCAGCCAGCTCGCCAGCTAGCTCGCCAGCTAGCTAGCCATCTAGCCATCCAGCTAGCTAGCCATCCAGCTCGCCAGCTAGCTAGCTCGCCAGCCAGCTCGCCAGCTAGCTAGCCAGCCAGCCAGCTCGCCAGCTAGCTAGCTATCCAGCCAGCTCGCCAGCCAGCTCGCCAGCCAGCTCGCCAGCTAGCTCGCCAGCTAGCTAGCCATCTAGCTAGCCAGCTAGCTAGCCAGCTCGCCAGCTAGCTAGCTAGCCATCCAGCTAGCTAGCCATCCAGCTCGCCAGCTAGCCAGCCAGCCAGCCAGCTCGCCAGCTAGCTAGCTAGCCAGCCAGCTCGCCAGCTAGTTCGCCAGCCAGCTCGCCAGCTAGCTAGCCAGCCAGCTAGTTCGCCAGCCACCTCGCCAGCTAGCCAGCTAGCCAGCCAGCTAGCTAGCTAGCCAGCCAGCTCGCCAGCTAGCTAGCTCGCCAGCTAGCTAGCTAGCCAGCCAGCCAGCCAGCTCGCCAGCTAGCTAGCTAGCCAGCCAGCAGCTCGCCAGCTAGCCAGCCAGCCAGCTCGCCAGCTAGCTAGCTAGCCAGCCAGCTCGCCAGCTAGCTAGCCAGCTAGCCAGCCAGCCAGCTAGCTAGCCAGCCAGCTCGCCAGCTAGCTAGCTAGCAAGCCAGCCAGCTAGCTAGCCAGCCAGCTCGCCAGCTAGCTAGCTAGCCAGCCAGCTCGCCAGCTAGCTAGCTAGCCAGCCAGCTCGCCAGCTAGCTAGCCAGCCAGCTCGTCAGCTAGCTAGCTAGCCAGCCAGCTCGCCAGCTAGCTAGCCAGCCAGCTCGTCAGCTAGCTAGCTAGCCAGCCAGCTAGCCAGCCAGCTCGCCAGCCAGCTCGCCAGCTAGTTCGCCAGCCAGCTCGCCAGCTAGCTAGCCAGCCAGCTCGCCAGCTAGCTAGCCAGCCAGCTCGCCAGCTAGCTAGCCAGCCAGCTCGCCAGCTAGCCAGCCAGCTAGCTAGCTAGCCAGCCACCTCGCCAGCTAGCCAGCTAGCCAGCCAGCTAGCTAGCTAGCCAGCCACCTCGCCAGCTAGCTAGCTAGCCAGCCAGCTCGCCAGCTAGCTCGCCAGCCACCTCGCCAGCTAGTTCGCCAGCCAGCTCGCCAGCTAGCTAGCCAGCCAGCTCGCCAGCCAGCTCGCCAGCTAGTTCGCCAGCCAGCTCGCCAGCTAGCTAGCCAGCCAGCTAGTTCGCCAGCCAGCTCGCCAGCTAGCTGGCTAGCCAGCCAGCCAGCTCGCCAGCTAGCTAGCTAGCCAGCCAGCTCGCCAGCTAGCTAGCCAGCTAGCCAGCCAGCCAGCTAGCTAGCCAGCCAGCTCGCCAGCTAGCTAGCTAGCCAGCCAGCTCGCCAGCTAGCTAGCTAGCCAGCCAGCTCGCCAGCTAGCTAGCCAGCCAGCTCGCCAGCTAGCTAGCCAGCCAGCTCGTCAGCTAGCTAGCTAGCCAGCCAGCTCGCCAGCTAGCTAGCCAGCCAGCTAGTTCGCCAGCCAGCTCGCCAGCTAGCTGGCTAGCCAGCCAGCCAGCTCGCCAGCTAGCTAGCTAGCCAGCCAGCTCGCCAGCTAGCTAGCCAGCCAGCCAGCTAGCTAGCCAGCCAGCTCGCCAGCTAGCTAGCTAGCCAGCCAGCTCGCCAGCTAGCTAGCTAGCCAGCCAGCTCGCCAGCTAGCTAGCTAGCCAGCCAGCTCGCCAGCTAGCTAGCTAGCCAGCCAGCTCGCCAGCTAGCTAGCCAGCCAGCTCGCCAGCTAGCTGGCTAGCCAGCCAGCTCGCCAGCTAGCCAGCCAGCTAGCTAGCCAGCCAGCTAGCCAGCCAGCTAGCTAGCCAGCCAGCTCGCCAGCTAGCTAGCTCGCCAGCCAGCTCGCCAGCCAGCTCGCCAGCTAGCTAGCCAGCCAGCCAGCTCGCCAGCTAGCTAGCTAGCCAGCTCGCCAGCTAGCCAGCTAGCCAGCCAGCTCGCCAGCTAGCCAGCTTGCCAGCTAGCTAGCTAGCCAGCCAGCTAGCCAGCCAGCTAGCTAGCTAGCCAGCTTGCCAGCTAGCTAGCTAGCCAGCCAGCTAGCCAGCCAGCTCGCCAGCTAGCTAGCCAGCCAGCTCGCCAGCTAGCTAGCTCGCCAGCCAGCTCGCCAGCCAGCTCGCCAGCTAGCTAGCTAGCCAGCTCGCCAGCTAGCCAGCTAGCCAGCCAGCTCGCCAGCTAGCCAGCTTGCCAGCTAGCCAGCTTGCCAGCTAGCTAGCTAGCCAGCCAGCTAGCCAGCCAGCTAGCTAGCTAGCCAGCCAGCTCGTCAGCTAGCTAGCTAGCCAGCCAGCCAGCCAGCTCGCCAGCTAGCTAGCCAGCCAGCTCGTCAGCTAGCTAGCTAGCCAGCCAGCCAGCCAGCCAGCTCGCCAGCTAGCTAGCCAGCCGGCTCGTCAGCTAGCTAGCTAGCTTGCCAGCCAGCTTGCCGGCGAGCTAGCTCGCGAGCCAGCCAGTTAGCTAGCCAGTCAGCTCGCCAGCTAGCCAGATCACCAGCTAGCTCGCCAGCTAGCTAGGCAGCCAGCTAGCTAGCCAGCCAGCTAGCCAGCCAGCTCGCCAGCTAGCCAGATCACCAGCTAGCTCGCCAGCTAGCTAGGCAGCCAGCTAGCTAGCCAGCCAGCTAGCTAGGCAGCCAGCTAGCCAGCCAGCCAGCTCGCCAGCCAGCTAGCCAGCCAGCTAGCCAGCCAGCTAGCTAGGCAGCCAGCTAGCCAGCCAGCCAGCTCGCCAGCTAGCTAGCCATCTAGCTCGCCAGCTAGCTAGCCAGTCAGCTCGCCAGCTAGCTAGCCAGTCAGCTCGCCAGCTAGCTAGCCAGTCAGCTCGCCAGCTAGCTAGCTAGCCAGCCAGCTAGCTAGCCAGCCAGCTCGCCAGCCAGCTAGCTAGCCAGTCAGCTCGCCAGCTAGCTAGCTAGCCATCCAGCTAGCTAGCCAGCCAGTTCGCCAGCTAGCTAGCTAGCCAGCCAGCCAGCTCGCCAGCTAGCTAGCTAGCCAGCCAGCCAGCTCGCCAGCTAGCTAGCTAGCCAGCCAGCTCGCCAGCTAGCTAGCCAGCCAGCTAGCCAGCCAGCCCGCCAGCTAGCTAGCCAGCCAGCTCGCCAGCTAGCTAGCCAGCCAGCTAGCCAGCCAGCTCGCCAGCTAGCTCGCCAGCTAGCCCGCCAGCTAGCTAGCCATCCAGCTCGCCAGCTAGCTAGCTCGCCAGCCAGCTCGCCAGCTAGCTAGCTAGCCAGCCAGCTCGCCAGCTAGCTAGCCAGCCAGCCAGCCAGCTCGCCAGCAAGCCAGCCAGCTCGCCAGCTAGCTAGCCAGCCAGCTCGCCAGCTAGCTAGCCAGACAGCTCGTCAGCTAGCTAGCTAGCCAGCTCGCCAGCTAGCTAGCCAGCCAGCTAGCAAGCCAGCCAGCTCGCCAGCTAGCTAGCTAGCCAGCTCGCCAGCAAGCCAGCCAGCTAGCTAGCTAGCCAGCCAGCTCGCCAGCTAGCTAGCTAGCCAGCCAGCCAGCTCGCCAGCTAGCTAGCTAGCCAGCTAGCCAGCCAGCCAGCTCGCCAGCTAGCTAGCTAGCCAGCTAGCCAGCCAGCCAGCTCGTCAGCTAGCTAGCTAGCCAGCTCGCCAGCTAGCTAGCCAGCCAGCTAGCAAGCCAGCCAGCTAGCTAGCTAGCCAGCTCGCCAGCAAGCCAGCCAGCTCGCCAGCTAGCTAGCTAGCCAGCCAGCCAGCTCGCCAGCTAGCTAGCTAGCCAGCCAGCCAGCTTGCTAGCTAGCCAGCTCGCCAGCAAGCCAGCCAGCTCGCCAGCTAGCTAGCTAGCCAGCTCGCCAGCTAGCTAGCTAGCCAGCCAGCCAGCTTGCTAGCTAGCCAGCTCGCCAGCAAGCCAGCCAGCTCGCCAGCTAGCTAGCTAGCCAGCTAGCCAGCCAGCCAGCTTGCTAGCTAGCCAGCTCGCCAGCAAGCCAGCCAGCTCGCCAGCTAGCTAGCTAGCCAGCCAGCCAGCTCGCCAGCTAGCTAGCTAGCCAGCCAGCCAGCTCGCCAGCTAGCTAGCTAGCCAGCCAGCCAGCTTGCTAGCTAGCCAGCTCGCCAGCAAGCCAGCCGGCTCGCCAGCTAGCTAGCTAGCCAGCCAGCCAGCTCGCCAGCTAGCTAGCTAGCCAGCCAGCCAGCTCGCCAGCTTGCTAGCTAGCCAGCTCGCCAGCAAGCCAGCCAGCTCGCCAGCTAGCTAGCTAGCCAGCCAGCCAGCTTGCTAGCTAGCCAGCTCGCCAGCAAGCCAGCCAGCTCGCCAGCTAGCTAGCTAGCCAGCTAGCCAGCTCGCCAGCTAGCTAGCTAGCCAGCCAGCCAGCTTGCTAGCTAGCCAGCTCGCCAGCAAGCCAGCCAGCTCGCCAGCTAGCTAGCTAGCCAGCTAGCCAGCTAGCCAGCTCGCCAGCTAGCTAGCTAGCCAGCCAGCCAGCTTGCTAGCTAGCCAGCTCGCCAGCAAGCCAGCCAGCTCGCCAGCTAGCTAGCTAGCCAGCCAGCTAGCTAGCTAGCCAGCCAGCTCGCCAGCTAGCTCGCCAGCCAGCTCGCCAGCCAGCTCGCCAGCTAGCTAGCCAGCCAGCTCGCCAGCTAGTTCGCCAGCCAGCTCGCCAGCTAGCCAGCCAGCTAGCTAGCCAGCCAGCTCGCCAGCCAGCTCGCCAGCTAGTTCGCCAGCCAGCTCGCCAGCTAGCTAGCTAGCCAGCCAGCTCGCCAGCTAGCCAGCCAGCTAGCTAGCTAGCTAGCCAGCCACCTCGCCAGCTAGCCAGCTAGGCAGCCAGCTAGCTAGCTAGCCAGCCAGCTCGCCAGCTAGCTAGCTCGCCAGCTAGCTAGCTCGCCAGCCAGCCAGCCAGCTCGCCAGCCAGCCAGCCAGCTCGCCAGCTAGCTAGCTAGCCAGCCAGCTCGCCAGCTAGCTCGCCAGCCAGCTCGCCAGCTAGTTCGCCAGCCAGCTCGCCAGCTAGCTAGCCAGCCAGCTAGTTCGCCAGCCACCTCGCCAGCTAGCCAGCTAGCCAGCCAGCTAGCTAGCTAGCCAGCCAGCTCGCCAGCTAGCTAGCTCGCCAGCTAGCTAGCTAGCCAGCCAGCCAGCCAGCTCGCCAGCTAGCTAGCTAGCCAGCCAGCTCGCCAGCTAGCCAGCCAGCCAGCTCGCCAGCTAGCTAGCTAGCCAGCCAGCTCGCCAGCTAGCTAGCCAGCTAGCCAGCCAGCCAGCTAGCTAGCCAGCCAGCTCGCCAGCTAGCTAGCTAGCCAGCCAGCCAGCTAGCTAGCCAGCCAGCTCGCCAGCTAGCTAGCTAGCCAGCCAGCTCGCCAGCTAGCTAGCTAGCCAGCCAGCTCGCCAGCTAGCTAGCCAGCCAGCTCGTCAGCTAGCTAGCTAGCCAGCCAGCTCGCCAGCTAGCTAGCCAGCCAGCTCGTCAGCTAGCTAGCTAGCCAGCCAGCTAGCCAGCCAGCTCGCCAGCCAGCTCGCCAGCTAGTTCGCCAGCCAGCTCGCCAGCTAGCTAGCCAGCCAGCTCGCCAGCTAGCTAGCCAGCCAGCTCGCCAGCTAGCTAGCCAGCCAGCTCGCCAGCTAGCCAGCCAGCTAGCTAGCTAGCCAGCCACCTCGCCAGCTAGCCAGCTAGCCAGCCAGCTAGCTAGCTAGCCAGCCAGCTCGCCAGCTAGCTAGCTCGCCAGCTAGCTAGCTAGCCAGCCAGCCAGCCAGCTCGCCAGCTAGCTAGCTAGCCAGCCAGCTCGCCAGCTAGCTCGCCAGCCACCTCGCCAGCTAGTTCGCCAGCCAGCTCGCCAGCTAGCTAGCCAGCCAGCTCGCCAGCTAGCTCGCCAGCCAGCTCGCCAGCTAGTTCGCCAGCCAGCTCGCCAGCTAGCTAGCCAGCCAGCTAGTTCGCCAGCCAGCTCGCCAGCTAGCTGGCTAGCCAGCCAGCCAGCTCGCCAGCTAGCTAGCCAGCTAGCTAGCCAGCTAGCCAGCCAGCCAGCTAGCTAGCCAGCCAGCTCGCCAGCTAGCTAGCTAGCCAGCCAGCTCGCCAGCTAGCTAGCTAGCCAGCCAGCTCGCCAGCTAGCTAGCCAGCCAGCCAGCTCGCCAGCTAGCTAGCCAGCCAGCTCGTCAGCTAGCTAGCTAGCCAGCCAGCTCGCCAGCTAGCTAGCCAGCCAGCTCGTCAGCTAGCTAGCTAGCCAGCCAGCTAGCCAGCCAGCTCGCCAGCCAGCTCGCCAGCTAGTTCGCCAGCCAGCTCGCCAGCTAGCTAGCCAGCCAGCTCGCCAGCTAGCTAGCCAGCCAGCTCGCCAGCTTGCCAGCTAGCTAGCTAGCCAGCCAGCCAGCTCGCCAGCTAGCTAGCCAGCCGGCTCGTCAGCTAGCTAGCTAGCTTGCCAGCCAGCTTGCCGGCGAGCTAGCTCGCGAGCCAGCCAGTTAGCTAGCCAGTCAGCTCGCCAGCTAGCCAGATCACCAGCTAGCTCGCCAGCTAGCTAGGCAGCCAGCTAGCTAGCCAGCCAGCTAGCCAGCCAGCTCGCCAGCTAGCCAGATCACCAGCTAGCTCGCCAGCTAGCTAGGCAGCCAGCTAGCTAGCCAGCCAGCTAGCTAGGCAGCCAGCTAGCCAGCCAGCCAGCTCGCCAGCCAGCTAGCCAGCCAGCTAGCCAGCCAGCTAGCTAGGCAGCCAGCTAGCCAGCCAGCCAGCTCGCCAGCTAGCTAGCCATCTAGCTCGCCAGCTAGCTAGCCAGTCAGCTCGCCAGCTAGCTAGCCAGTCAGCTCGCCAGCTAGCTAGCTAGCCAGCCAGCTCGCCAGCCAGCTAGCTAGCCAGTCAGCTCGCCAGCTAGCTAGCTAGCCATCCAGCTAGCTAGCCAGCCAGTTCGCCAGCTAGCTAGCCAGCCAGCCAGCTCGCCAGCTAGCTAGCTAGCCAGCCAGCCAGCTCGCCAGCTAGCTAGCTAGCCAGCCAGCTCGCCAGCTAGCTAGCCAGCCAGCTAGCCAGCCCGCCAGCTAGCTAGCCAGCCAGCTCGCCAGCTAGCTAGCCAGCCAGCTAGCCAGCCAGCTCGCCAGCTAGCTCGCCAGCTAGCCCGCCAGCTAGCTAGCCATCCAGCTCGCCAGCTAGCTAGCTCGCCAGCCAGCTCGCCAGCTAGCTAGCTAGCCAGCCAGCTAGCTAGCCAGCCAGCTCGCCAGCTAGCTAGCCAGCCAGCTCGCCAGCTAGCTAGCCAGCCAGCCAGCTCGCCAGCTAGCTAGCTCGCCAGCAAGCCAGCCAGCTCGCCAGCTAGCTAGCCAGCCAGCTCGCCAGCTAGCTAGCCAGACAGCTCGTCAGCTAGCTAGCTAGCCAGCTCGCCAGCTAGCTAGCCAGCCAGCTAGCAAGCCAGCCAGCTCGCCAGCTAGCTAGCTAGCCAGCTCGCCAGCAAGCCAGCCAGCTAGCTAGCTAGCCAGCCAGCTCGCCAGCTAGCTAGCTAGCCAGCCAGCCAGCTCGCCAGCTAGCTAGCTAGCCAGCTAGCCAGCCAGCCAGCTCGCCAGCTAGCTAGCTAGCCAGCTAGCCAGCCAGCCAGCTCGTCAGCTAGCTAGCTAGCCAGCTCGCCAGCTAGCTAGCCAGCCAGCTAGCAAGCCAGCCAGCTCGCCAGCTAGCTAGCTAGCCAGCTCGCCAGCTCGCCAGCAAGCCAGCCAGCTCGCCAGCTAGCTAGCTAGCCAGCCAGCCAGCTCGCCAGCTAGCTAGCTAGCCAGCCAGCCAGCTTGCTAGCTAGCCAGCTCGCCAGCAAGCCAGCCAGCTCGCCAGCTAGCTAGCTAGCCAGCTCGCCAGCTAGCTAGCTAGCCAGCCAGCCAGCTTGCTAGCTAGCCAGCTCGCCAGCAAGCCAGCCAGCTCGCCAGCTAGCTAGCTAGCCAGCTCGCCAGCTAGCTAGCTAGCCAGCCAGCCAGCTTGCTAGCTAGCCAGCTCGCCAGCAAGCCAGCCAGCTCGCCAGCTAGCTAGCTAGCCAGCCAGCCAGCTCGCCAGCTAGCTAGCTAGCCAGCCAGCCAGCTTGCTAGCTAGCCAGCTCGCCAGCAAGCCAGCCGGCTCGCCAGCTAGCTAGCCAGCCAGCTCGTCAGCTAGCTAGCTAGCCAGCCAGCCAGCCAGCTCGCCAGCTAGCTAGCTAGCCAGCCAGCCAGCTCGCCAGCTTGCTAGCTAGCCAGCTCGCCAGCTAGCTAGCCAGCCAGCTCGCCAGCTAGCTAGCTAGCCAGCTCGCCAGCAAGCCAGCCAGCTCGCCAGCTAGCTAGCTAGCCAGCTCGCCAGCAAGCCAGCCAGCTCGCCAGCTAGCTAGCTAGCCAGCCAGCCAGCTCGCCAGCTCGCTAGCTAGCCAGCCAGCCGGCTCGCCAGCTAGCTAGCCAGCCAGCTCGTCAGCTAGCTAGCTTGCCAGCCAGCCAGCCAGCTCGCCAGCCAGCCAGCCAGCTCGCCAGCTAGCTAGCCAGCCAGCCAGCCAGCTCGCCAGCTAGCTAGCCAGCCAGCTCGCTAGCCAGCCAGCTCGCCAGCTAGCTCGCCAGCCAGCTCGCCAGCTAGCTCGCCAGCCAGCTCGCCAGCTAGCTAGCCAGCCAGCTCGCCAGCTAGCTAGCTATCCAGCCAGCTCGCCAGCCAGCTCGCCAGCTAGCTCGCCAGCTAGCTAGCCATCTAGCTAGCCATCTAGCCATCCAGCTAGCTAGCCATCCAGCTCGCCAGCTAGCTAGCTCGCCAGCCAGCTCGCCAGCTAGCTAGCCAGCCAGCCAGCTCGCCAGCTAGCTAGCTATCCAGCCAGCTCGCCAGCCAGCTCGCCAGCCAGCTCGCCAGCTAGCTCGCCAGCTAGCTAGCCATCTAGCTAGCCAGCTAGCTAGCCAGCTCGCCAGCTAGCTAGCTAGCCATCCAGCTAGCTAGCCATCCAGCTCGCCAGCTAGCCAGCCAGCCAGCCAGCTCGCCAGCTAGCTAGCTAGCCAGCCAGCTCGCCAGCTAGCTAGCTCGCCAGCTAGCTAGCTAGCCAGCCAGCCAGCCAGCTCGCCAGCTAGCTAGCTAGCCAGCCAGCTCGCCAGCTAGCCAGCCAGCCAGCTCGCCAGCTAGCTAGCTAGCCAGCCAGCTCGCCAGCTAGCTAGCCAGCTAGCCAGCCAGCCAGCTAGCTAGCCAGCCAGCTCGCCAGCTAGCTAGCTAGCAAGCCAGCCAGCTAGCTAGCCAGCCAGCTCGCCAGCTAGCTAGCTAGCCAGCCAGCTCGCCAGCTAGCTAGCTAGCCAGCCAGCTCGCCAGCTAGCTAGCCAGCCAGCTCGTCAGCTAGCTAGCTAGCCAGCCAGCTCGCCAGCTAGCTAGCCAGCCAGCTCGTCAGCTAGCTAGCTAGCCAGCCAGCTAGCCAGCCAGCTCGCCAGCCAGCTCGCCAGCTAGTTCGCCAGCCAGCTCGCCAGCTAGCTAGCCAGCCAGCTCGCCAGCTAGCTAGCCAGCCAGCTCGCCAGCTAGCTAGCCAGCCAGCTCGCCAGCTAGCCAGCCAGCTAGCTAGCTAGCCAGCCACCTCGCCAGCTAGCCAGCTAGCCAGCCAGCTAGCTAGCTAGCCAGCCACCTCGCCAGCTAGCTAGCTAGCCAGCCAGCTCGCCAGCTAGCTCGCCAGCCACCTCGCCAGCTAGTTCGCCAGCCAGCTCGCCAGCTAGCTAGCCAGCCAGCTCGCCAGCCAGCTCGCCAGCTAGTTCGCCAGCCAGCTCGCCAGCTAGCTAGCCAGCCAGCTAGTTCGCCAGCCAGCTCGCCAGCTAGCTGGCTAGCCAGCCAGCCAGCTCGCCAGCTAGCTAGCTAGCCAGCCAGCTCGCCAGCTAGCTAGCCAGCTAGCCAGCCAGCCAGCTAGCTAGCCAGCCAGCTCGCCAGCTAGCTAGCTAGCCAGCCAGCTCGCCAGCTAGCTAGCTAGCCAGCCAGCTCGCCAGCTAGCTAGCCAGCCAGCTCGCCAGCTAGCTAGCCAGCCAGCTCGTCAGCTAGCTAGCTAGCCAGCCAGCTCGCCAGCTAGCTAGCCAGCCAGCTAGTTCGCCAGCCAGCTCGCCAGCTAGCTGGCTAGCCAGCCAGCCAGCTCGCCAGCTAGCTAGCTAGCCAGCCAGCTCGCCAGCTAGCTAGCCAGCCAGCCAGCTAGCTAGCCAGCCAGCTCGCCAGCTAGCTAGCTAGCCAGCCAGCTCGCCAGCTAGCTAGCTAGCCAGCCAGCTCGCCAGCTAGCTAGCTAGCCAGCCAGCTCGCCAGCTAGCTAGCCAGCCAGCTCGCCAGCTAGCTAGCCAGCCAGCTCGCCAGCTAGCTGGCTAGCCAGCCAGCTCGCCAGCTAGCCAGCCAGCTAGCTAGCCAGCCAGCTAGCCAGCCAGCTAGCTAGCCAGCCAGCTCGCCAGCTAGCTAGCTCGCCAGCCAGCTCGCCAGCCAGCTCGCCAGCTAGCTAGCCAGCCAGCCAGCTCGCCAGCTAGCTAGCTAGCCAGCTCGCCAGCTAGCCAGCTAGCCAGCCAGCTCGCCAGCTAGCCAGCTTGCCAGCTAGCTAGCTAGCCAGCCAGCTAGCCAGCCAGCTAGCTAGCTAGCCAGCTTGCCAGCTAGCTAGCTAGCCAGCCAGCTAGCCAGCCAGCTCGCCAGCTAGCTAGCCAGCCAGCTCGCCAGCTAGCTAGCTCGCCAGCCAGCTCGCCAGCCAGCTCGCCAGCTAGCTAGCTAGCCAGCTCGCCAGCTAGCCAGCTAGCCAGCCAGCTCGCCAGCTAGCCAGCTTGCCAGCTAGCCAGCTTGCCAGCTAGCTAGCTAGCCAGCCAGCTAGCCAGCCAGCTAGCTAGCTAGCCAGCCAGCTCGTCAGCTAGCTAGCTAGCCAGCCAGCCAGCCAGCTCGCCAGCTAGCTAGCCAGCCAGCTCGTCAGCTAGCTAGCTAGCCAGCCAGCCAGCCAGCCAGCTCGCCAGCTAGCTAGCCAGCCGGCTCGTCAGCTAGCTAGCTAGCTTGCCAGCCAGCTTGCCGGCGAGCTAGCTCGCGAGCCAGCCAGTTAGCTAGCCAGTCAGCTCGCCAGCTAGCCAGATCACCAGCTAGCTCGCCAGCTAGCTAGGCAGCCAGCTAGCTAGCCAGCCAGCTAGCCAGCCAGCTCGCCAGCTAGCCAGATCACCAGCTAGCTCGCCAGCTAGCTAGGCAGCCAGCTAGCTAGCCAGCCAGCTAGCTAGGCAGCCAGCTAGCCAGCCAGCCAGCTCGCCAGCCAGCTAGCCAGCCAGCTAGCCAGCCAGCTAGCTAGGCAGCCAGCTAGCCAGCCAGCCAGCTCGCCAGCTAGCTAGCCATCTAGCTCGCCAGCTAGCTAGCCAGTCAGCTCGCCAGCTAGCTAGCCAGTCAGCTCGCCAGCTAGCTAGCCAGTCAGCTCGCCAGCTAGCTAGCTAGCCAGCCAGCTAGCTAGCCAGCCAGCTCGCCAGCCAGCTAGCTAGCCAGTCAGCTCGCCAGCTAGCTAGCTAGCCATCCAGCTAGCTAGCCAGCCAGTTCGCCAGCTAGCTAGCTAGCCAGCCAGCCAGCTCGCCAGCTAGCTAGCTAGCCAGCCAGCCAGCTCGCCAGCTAGCTAGCTAGCCAGCCAGCTCGCCAGCTAGCTAGCCAGCCAGCTAGCCAGCCAGCCCGCCAGCCAGCTAGCCAGCCAGCCCGCCAGCTAGCTAGCCAGCCAGCTCGCCAGCTAGCTAGCCAGCCAGCTAGCCAGCCAGCTCGCCAGCTAGCTCGCCAGCTAGCCCGCCAGCTAGCTAGCCATCCAGCTCGCCAGCTAGCTAGCTCGCCAGCCAGCTCGCCAGCTAGCTAGCTAGCCAGCCAGCTCGCCAGCTAGCTAGCCAGCCAGCCAGCCAGCTCGCCAGCAAGCCAGCCAGCTCGCCAGCTAGCTAGCCAGCCAGCTCGCCAGCTAGCTAGCCAGACAGCTCGTCAGCTAGCTAGCTAGCCAGCTCGCCAGCTAGCTAGCCAGCCAGCTAGCAAGCCAGCCAGCTCGCCAGCTAGCTAGCTAGCCAGCTCGCCAGCAAGCCAGCCAGCTAGCTAGCTAGCCAGCCAGCTCGCCAGCTAGCTAGCTAGCCAGCCAGCCAGCTCGCCAGCTAGCTAGCTAGCCAGCTAGCCAGCCAGCCAGCTCGCCAGCTAGCTAGCTAGCCAGCTAGCCAGCCAGCCAGCTCGTCAGCTAGCTAGCTAGCCAGCTCGCCAGCTAGCTAGCCAGCCAGCTAGCAAGCCAGCCAGCTAGCTAGCTAGCCAGCTCGCCAGCAAGCCAGCCAGCTCGCCAGCTAGCTAGCTAGCCAGCCAGCCAGCTCGCCAGCTAGCTAGCTAGCCAGCCAGCCAGCTTGCTAGCTAGCCAGCTCGCCAGCAAGCCAGCCAGCTCGCCAGCTAGCTAGCTAGCCAGCTCGCCAGCTAGCTAGCTAGCCAGCCAGCCAGCTTGCTAGCTAGCCAGCTCGCCAGCAAGCCAGCCAGCTCGCCAGCTAGCTAGCTAGCCAGCTAGCCAGCCAGCCAGCTTGCTAGCTAGCCAGCTCGCCAGCAAGCCAGCCAGCTCGCCAGCTAGCTAGCTAGCCAGCCAGCCAGCTCGCCAGCTAGCTAGCTAGCCAGCCAGCCAGCTCGCCAGCTAGCTAGCTAGCCAGCCAGCCAGCTTGCTAGCTAGCCAGCTCGCCAGCAAGCCAGCCGGCTCGCCAGCTAGCTAGCTAGCCAGCCAGCCAGCTCGCCAGCTAGCTAGCTAGCCAGCCAGCCAGCTCGCCAGCTTGCTAGCTAGCCAGCTCGCCAGCAAGCCAGCCAGCTCGCCAGCTAGCTAGCTAGCCAGCCAGCCAGCTTGCTAGCTAGCCAGCTCGCCAGCAAGCCAGCCAGCTCGCCAGCTAGCTAGCTAGCCAGCTAGCCAGCTCGCCAGCTAGCTAGCTAGCCAGCCAGCCAGCTTGCTAGCTAGCCAGCTCGCCAGCAAGCCAGCCAGCTCGCCAGCTAGCTAGCTAGCCAGCTAGCCAGCTCGCCAGCTAGCTAGCTAGCCAGCCAGCCAGCTTGCTAGCTAGCCAGCTCGCCAGCAAGCCAGCCAGCTCGCCAGCTAGCTAGCTAGCCAGCCAGCCAGCTCGCCAGCTAGCTAGCTAGCCAGCCAGCCAGCTTGCTAGCTAGCCAGCTCGCCAGCAAGCCAGCCAGCTCGCCAGCTAGCTAGCTAGCCAGCCAGCCAGCTCGCCAGCTAGCTAGCTAGCCAGCCAGCCAGCTCGCCAGCTTGCTAGCTAGCCAGCTCGCCAGCTAGCTAGCCAGCCAGCTCGCCAGCTAGCTAGCTAGCCAGCTCGCCAGCAAGCCAGCCAGCTCGCCAGCTAGCTAGCTAGCCAGCTCGCCAGCAAGCCAGCCAGCTCGCCAGCTAGCTAGCTAGCCAGCCAGCCAGCTCGCCAGCTCGCTAGCTAGCCAGCCAGCCGGCTCGCCAGCTAGCTAGCCAGCCAGCTCGTCAGCTAGCTAGCTTGCCAGCCAGCCAGCCAGCTCGCCAGCCAGCCAGCCAGCTCGCCAGCTAGCTAGCCAGCCAGCCAGCCAGCTCGCCAGCTAGCTAGCCAGCCAGCTCGCTAGCCAGCCAGCTCGCCAGCTAGCTCGCCAGCCAGCTCGCCAGCTAGCTCGCCAGCCAGCTCGCCAGCTAGCTAGCCAGCCAGCTCGCCAGCTAGCTAGCCAGCCAGCTCGCCAGCTAGCTAGCTATCCAGCCAGCTCGCCAGCCAGCTCGCCAGCTAGCTCGCCAGCTAGCTAGCCATCTAGCCATCCAGCTAGCTAGCCATCCAGCTCGCCAGCTAGCTAGCTCGCCAGCCAGCTCGCCAGCTAGCTAGCCAGCCAGCCAGCTCGCCAGCTAGCTAGCTATCCAGCCAGCTCGCCAGCCAGCTCGCCAGCCAGCTCGCCAGCTAGCTCGCCAGCTAGCTAGCCATCTAGCTAGCCAGCTAGCTAGCCAGCTCGCCAGCTAGCTAGCTAGCCATCCAGCTAGCTAGCCATCCAGCTCGCCAGCTAGCTAGCTCGCCAGCCAGCTCGCCAGCTAGCTCGCCAGCCAGCTCGCCAGCTAGCCAGCCAGCTAGCTAGCCAGCCAGCTCGCCAGCTAGCCAGCCAGCTAGCTAGCCAGCCAGCTCGTCAGCTAGCTAGCTAGCTAGCTAGCCAGCCAGCCAGCTAGCTAGCCAGCCAGCTCGCCAGCTAACTGGCTAGCCAGCTAGCCAGCCAGCCAGCCAGCTCGTCAGCTAGCTAGCTAGCCAGCTCGCCAGCTAGCTAGCCAGCCAGCTAGCACGCCAGCCAGCTCGCCAGCTAGCTAGCTAGCCAGCTCGCCAGCAAGCCAGCCAGCTCGCCAGCTAACTAGCTAGCCAGCCAGCCAGCTCGCCAGCTAGCTAGCTAGCCAGCCAGCCAGCTCGCCAGCTTGCTAGCTAGCCAGCCAGCCAGCTCGCCAGCTTGCTAGCTAGCCAGCTCGCCAGCAAGCCAGCCAGCTAGCTAGCTAGCTAGCCAGCCAGCTAGCTAGCTAGCCAACTCGCCAGCAAGCCAGCCAGCTCGCCAGCTAGCTAGCTAGCCAGCCAGCCGGCTCGCCAGCTAGCTAGCTATCCAGCCAGCTCGTCAGCTAGCTAGCTAGCCAGCCAGCCAGCCAGCTCGCCAGCTAGCTATCCAGCCAGCTCGCCAGCTAGCTCGCCACCCAGCTCGCCAGCTAGCTCGCCAGCTAGCTAGCCATCTAGCTAGCCAGCCAGCTCGCCAGCTAGCTAGCTAGCCATCCAGCTCGCCAGCTAGCTAGCTCGCCAGCCAGCTCGCCAGCTAGCTCGCCAGCCAGCTCGCCAGCTAGCTAGCTAGCCAGCCAGCTCGCCAGCTAACTGGCCAGCCAGCTCGCCAGCTAGCCAGCCAGCTAGCTAGCTATCCAGCCAGCTCGCCAGCCAGCTCGCCAGCCAGCTCGCCAGCTAGCTCGCCAGCTAGATAGCCATCTAGCTAGCCAGCTAGCTAGCCAGCCAGCTCGCCAGCTAGCTAGCCAGCCAGCTCGCCAGCTAGCTAGCTCGCCAGCTAGCTAGCCAGCCAGCTCGCCAGCTAGCTAGCCAGCCAGCTTGTTCGCCAGCCAGCTCGCCAGCTAGTTCGCCAGCCAGCTCGCCAGCTAGCTAGCCAGCCAGCTCGCCAGCTAGCTAGCCAGCCAGCTCGCCAGCTAGCTAGCTCGCCAGCTAGCTCGCCAGCTAGCTAGCCAGCCAGCTCGCCAGCTAGCTAGCTCGCCAGCTAGCTAGCCAGCCAGCTAGCCAGCCAGCCCGCCAGCTAGCTAGCCAGCCAGCTCGCCAGCTAGCTAGCCAGCCAGCTAGCCAGCCAGCTCGCCAGCTAGCTCGCCAGCTAGCCCGCCAGCTAGCTAGCCATCCAGCTCGCCAGCTAGCTAGCTCGCCAGCCAGCTCGCCAGCTAGCTAGCTAGCCAGCCAGCTAGCTAGCCAGCCAGCTCGCCAGCTAGCTAGCCAGCCAGCCAGCTCGCCAGCTAGCTAGCTCGCCAGCAAGCCAGCCAGCTCGCCAGCTAGCTAGCCAGCCAGCTCGCCAGCTAGCTAGCCAGACAGCTCGTCAGCTAGCTAGCTAGCCAGCTCGCCAGCTAGCTAGCCAGCCAGCTAGCAAGCCAGCCAGCTCGCCAGCTAGCTAGCTAGCCAGCTCGCCAGCAAGCCAGCCAGCTAGCTAGCTAGCCAGCCAGCTCGCCAGCTAGCTAGCTAGCCAGCCAGCCAGCTCGCCAGCTAGCTAGCTAGCCAGCTAGCCAGCCAGCCAGCTCGCCAGCCAGCTCGCCAGCTAGCTAGCTAGCCAGCTAGCCAGCCAGCCAGCTCGTCAGCTAGCTAGCTAGCCAGCTCGCCAGCTAGCTAGCCAGCCAGCTAGCAAGCCAGCCAGCTCGCCAGCTAGCTAGCTAGCCAGCTCGCCAGCAAGCCAGCCAGCTCGCCAGCTAGCTAGCTAGCCAGCCAGCCAGCTCGCCAGCTAGCTAGCTAGCCAGCCAGCCAGCTTGCTAGCTAGCCAGCTCGCCAGCAAGCCAGCCAGCTCGCCAGCTAGCTAGCTAGCCAGCTCGCCAGCTAGCTAGCTAGCCAGCCAGCCAGCTTGCTAGCTAGCCAGCTCGCCAGCAAGCCAGCCAGCTCGCCAGCTAGCTAGCTAGCCAGCTAGCCAGCTCGCCAGCTAGCTAGCTAGCCAGCCAGCCAGCCAGCTCGCCAGCTAGCTAGCTCGCCAGCCAGCTCGCCAGCTTGCTAGCTAGCCAGCTCGCCAGCTAGCTAGCCAGCCAGCTCGCCAGCTAGCTAGCTAGCCAGCTCGCCAGCAAGCCAGCCAGCTCGCCAGCTAGCTAGCTAGCCAGCTCGCCAGCAAGCCAGCCAGCTCGCCAGCTAGCTAGCTAGCCAGCCAGCCAGCTCGCCAGCTCGCTAGCTAGCCAGCCAGCCGGCTCGCCAGCTAGCTAGCCAGCCAGCTCGTCAGCTAGCTAGCTTGCCAGCCAGCCAGCCAGCCAGCCAGCTCGCCAGCCAGCCAGCCAGCTCGCCAGCTAGCTAGCCAGCCAGCCAGCCAGCTCGCCAGCTAGCTAGCCAGCCAGCTCGCTAGCCAGCCAGCTCGCCAGCTAGCTCGCCAGCTAGCTCGCCAGCCAGCTCGCCAGCTAGCTCGCCAGCCAGCTCGCCAGCTAGCTAGCCAGCCAGCTCGCCAGCTAGCTAGCCAGCCAGCTCGCCAGCTAGCTAGCTATCCAGCCAGCTCGCCAGCCAGCTCGCCAGCTAGCTCGCCAGCTAGCTAGCCATCTAGCCATCCAGCTAGCTAGCCATCCAGCTCGCCAGCTAGCTAGCTCGCCAGCCAGCTCGCCAGCTAGCTAGCCAGCCAGCCAGCTCGCCAGCTAGCTAGCTATCCAGCCAGCTCGCCAGCCAGCTCGCCAGCCAGCTCGCCAGCTAGCTCGCCAGCTAGCTAGCCATCTAGCTAGCCAGCTAGCTAGCCATCTAGCTAGCCAGCTAGCTAGCCAGCTCGCCAGCTAGCTAGCTAGCCATCCAGCTAGCTAGCCATCCAGCTCGCCAGCTAGCCAGCCAGCCAGCCAGCTCGCCAGCTAGCTAGCTAGCCAGCCAGCTCGCCAGCTAGTTCGCCAGCCAGCTCGCCAGCTAGCTAGCCAGCCAGCTAGTTCGCCAGCCACCTCGCCAGCTAGCCAGCTAGCCAGCCAGCTAGCCAGCCAGCTCGCCAGCTAGCTAGCTAGCCAGCCAGCCAGCCAGCTCGCCAGCTAGCTAGCTAGCCAGCCAGCTCGCCAGCTAGCCAGCCAGCCAGCTCGCCAGCTAGCTAGCTAGCCAGCCAGCTCGCCAGCTAGCTAGCCAGCTAGCCAGCCAGCCAGCTAGCTAGCCAGCCAGCTCGCCAGCTAGCTAGCTAGCCAGCCAGCTCGCCAGCTAGCTAGCTAGCCAGCCAGCTCGCCAGCTAGCTAGCCAGCCAGCTCGTCAGCTAGCTAGCTAGCCAGCCAGCTCGTCAGCTAGCTAGCTAGCCAGCCAGCTCGCCAGCTAGCTAGCCAGCCAGCTCGTCAGCTAGCTAGCTAGCCAGCCAGCTAGCCAGCCAGCTCGCCAGCCAGCTCGCCAGCTAGTTCGCCAGCCAGCTCGCCAGCTAGCTAGCCAGCCAGCTCGCCAGCTAGCTAGCCAGCCAGCTCGCCAGCTAGCTAGCCAGCCAGCTAGCCAGCCAGCTAGCTAGCCAGCCACCTCGCCAGCTAGCCAGCTAGCCAGCCACCTCGCCAGCTAGCCAGCTAGCCAGCCAGCTAGCTAGCTAGCCAGCCAGCTCGCCAGCTAGCTAGCTAGCTAGCTAGCCAGCCAGCCAGCTCGCCAGCTAGCTAGCTAGCCAGCCAGCTCGCCAGCTAGCTCGCCAGCCACCTCGCCAGCTAGTTCGCCAGCCAGCTCGCCAGCTAGCTAGCCAGCCAGCTCGCCAGCTAGCTCGCCAGCCAGCTCGCCAGCTAGTTCGCCAGCCAGCTCGCCAGCTAGCTAGCCAGCCAGCTAGTTCGCCAGCCAGCTCGCCAGCTAGCTGGCTAGCCAGCCAGCCAGCTCGCCAGCTAGCTAGCTAGCCAGCCAGCTCGCCAGCTAGCTAGCCAGCTAGCCAGCCAGCCAGCTAGCTAGCCAGCCAGCTCGCCAGCTAGCTAGCTAGCCAGCCAGCTCGCCAGCTAGCTAGCTAGCCAGCCAGCTCGCCAGCTAGCTAGCTAGCCAGCCAGCTCGCCAGCTAGCTAGCTAGCCAGCCAGCTCGCCAGCTAGCTAGCCAGCCAGCTCGCCAGCTAGCTAGCCAGCCAGCTCGCCAGCTAGCTGGCTAGCCAGCCAGCTCGCCAGCTAGCCAGCCAGCTAGCTAGCCAGCCAGCTAGCCAGCCAGCTAGCTAGCCAGCCAGCTCGCCAGCTAGCTAGCCAGCCAGCTCGCCAGCTAGCTAGCTCGCCAGCCAGCTCGCCAGCCAGCTCGCCAGCTAGCTAGCCAGCCAGCCAGCTCGCCAGCTAGCTAGCTAGCCAGCTCGCCAGCTAGACAGCTAGCCAGCCAGCTCGCCAGCTAGCCAGCTTGCCAGCTAGCTAGCTAGCCAGCCAGCTAGCCAGCCAGCTCGCCAGCTAGCCAGCCAGCTAGCCAGCCAGCCAGCTCGCCAGCTAGCTAGCCAGCCAGCTCGCCAGCTAGCTAGCTCGCCAGCCAGCTCGCCAGCCAGCTCGCCAGCTAGCTAGCCAGCCAGCCAGCTCGCCAGCTAGCTAGCTAGCCAGCTCGCCAGCTAGCCAGCTAGCCAGCCAGCTCGCCAGCTAGCCAGCTTGCCAGCTAGCTAGCTAGCCAGCCAGCTAGCCAGCCAGCTAGCTAGCTAGCCAGCCAGCTCGTCAGCTAGCTAGCTAGCCAGCCAGCCAGCCAGCTCGCCAGCTAGCTAGCTAGCCAGCCAGCTAGCCAGCCAGCTAGCCAGCCAGCTCGCCAGCTAGCTAGCCAGCCAGCTCGTCAGCTAGCTAGCTAGCCAGCCAGCCAGCCAGCCAGCTCGCCAGCTAGCTAGCCAGCCGGCTCGTCAGCTAGCTAGCTAGCTTGCCAGCCAGCTTGCCGGCGAGCTAGCTCGCGAGCCAGCCAGTTAGCTAGCCAGTCAGCTCGCCAGCTAGCCAGATCACCAGCTAGCTCGCCAGCTAGCTAGGCAGCCAGCTAGCTAGCCAGCCAGCTCGCCAGCTAGCCAGATCACCAGCTAGCTCGCCAGCTAGCTAGGCAGCCAGCTAGCTAGCCAGCCAGCTAGCTAGGCAGCCAGCTAGCCAGCCAGCCAGCTCGCCAGCCAGCCAGCTAGCCAGCCAGCTAGCTAGGCAGCCAGCTAGCCAGCCAGCCAGCTCGCCAGCTAGCTAGCCATCTAGCTCGCCAGCTAGCTAGCCAGTCAGCTCGCCAGCTAGCTAGCCAGTCAGCTCGCCAGCTAGCTAGCCAGTCAGCTCGCCAGCTAGCTAGCTAGCCAGCCAGCTAGCTAGCCAGCCAGCTCGCCAGCCAGCTAGCTAGCCAGTCAGCTCGCCAGCTAGCTAGCTAGCCATCCAGCTAGCTAGCCAGCCAGTTCGCCAGCTAGCTAGCCAGCCAGCCAGCTCGCCAGCTAGCTAGCTAGCCAGCCAGCTCGCCAGCTAGCTAGCCAGCCAGCTAGCCAGCCAGCCCGCCAGCTAGCTAGCCAGCCAGCTCGCCAGCTAGCTAGCCAGCCAGCTAGCCAGCCAGCTCGCCAGCTAGCTCGCCAGCTAGCCCGCCAGCTAGCTAGCCATCCAGCTCGCCAGCTAGCTAGCTCGCCAGCCAGCTCGCCAGCTAGCTAGCTAGCCAGCCAGCTAGCTAGCCAGCCAGCTCGCCAGCTAGCTAGCCAGCCAGCCAGCCAGCTCGCCAGCAAGCCAGCCAGCTAGCTAGCCAGCCAGCTCGCCAGCTAGCTAGCCAGACAGCTCGTCAGCTAGCTAGCTAGCCAGCTCGCCAGCTAGCTAGCCAGCCAGCTAGCAAGCCAGCCAGCTCGCCAGCTAGCTAGCTAGCCAGCTCGCCAGCAAGCCAGCCAGCTAGCTAGCTAGCCAGCCAGCTCGCCAGCTAGCTAGCTAGCCAGCCAGCCAGCTCGCCAGCTAGCTAGCTAGCCAGCTAGCCAGCCAGCCAGCTCGCCAGCTAGCTAGCTAGCCAGCCAGCCAGCTCGTCAGCTAGCTAGCTAGCCAGCTCGCCAGCTAGCTAGCCAGCCAGCTAGCAAGCCAGCCAGCTCGCCAGCTAGCTAGCTAGCCAGCTCGCCAGCAAGCCAGCCAGCTCGCCAGCTAGCTAGCTAGCCAGCCAGCCAGCTCGCCAGCTAGCTAGCTAGCCAGCCAGCCAGCTTGCTAGCTAGCCAGCTCGCCAGCAAGCCAGCCAGCTCGCCAGCTAGCTAGCTAGCCAGCTCGCCAGCTAGCTAGCTAGCCAGCCAGCCAGCTTGCTAGCTAGCCAGCTCGCCAGCAAGCCAGCCAGCTCGCCAGCTAGCTAGCTAGCCAGCTAGCCAGCCAGCCAGCTTGCTAGCTAGCCAGCTCGCCAGCAAGCCAGCCAGCTCGCCAGCTAGCTAGCTAGCCAGCCAGCCAGCTCGCCAGCTAGCTAGCTAGCCAGCCAGCCAGCTTGCTAGCTAGCCAGCTCGCCAGCAAGCCAGCCGGCTCGCCAGCTAGCTAGCTAGCCAGCCAGCCAGCTCGCCAGCTAGCTAGCTAGCCAGCCAGCCAGCTCGCCAGCTTGCTAGCTAGCCAGCTCGCCAGCAAGCCAGCCAGCTCGCCAGCTAGCTAGCTAGCCAGCCAGCCAGCTTGCTAGCTAGCCAGCTCGCCAGCAAGCCAGCCAGCTCGCCAGCTAGCTAGCTAGCCAGCTAGCCAGCTAGCCAGCTCGCCAGCTAGCTAGCTAGCCAGCCAGCCAGCTTGCTAGCTAGCCAGCTCGCCAGCAAGCCAGCCAGCTAGCTAGCTAGCCAGCTAGCCAGCTCGCCAGCTAGCTAGCTAGCCAGCCAGCCAGCTTGCTAGCTAGCCAGCTCGCCAGCAAGCCAGCCAGCTCGCCAGCTAGCTAGCTAGCCAGCCAGCCAGCTCGCCAGCTAGCTAGCTAGCCAGCCAGCCAGCTTGCTAGCTAGCCAGCTCGCCAGCAAGCCAGCCAGCTCGCCAGCTAGCTAGCTAGCCAGCTAGCCAGCTCGCCAGCTAGCTAGCTAGCCAGCCAGCCAGCTTGCTAGCTAGCCAGCTCGCCAGCAAGCCAGCCAGCTCGCCAGCTAGCTAGCTAGCCAGCTAGCCAGCTAGCCAGCTCGCCAGCTAGCTAGCTAGCCAGCCAGCCAGCTTGCTAGCTAGCCAGCTCGCCAGCAAGCCAGCCAGCTCGCCAGCTAGCTAGCTAGCCAGCCAGCCAGCTCGCCAGCTAGCTAGCTAGCCAGCCAGCCAGCTCGCCAGCTAGCTAGCTAGCCAGCCAGCCAGCTTGCTAGCTAGCCAGCTCGCCAGCAAGCCAGCCGGCTCGCCAGCTAGCTAGCTAGCCAGCCAGCCAGCTCGCCAGCTAGCTAGCTAGCCAGCCAGCCAGCTCGCCAGCTTGCTAGCTAGCCAGCTCGCCAGCAAGCCAGCCAGCTCGCCAGCTAGCTAGCTAGCCAGCCAGCCAGCTTGCTAGCTAGCCAGCTCGCCAGCAAGCCAGCCAGCTCGCCAGCTAGCTAGCTAGCCAGCTAGCCAGCTCGCCAGCTAGCCAGCCAGCCAGCTTGCTAGCTAGCCAGCTCGCCAGCAAGCCAGCCAGCTCGCCAGCTAGCTAGCTAGCCAGCTAGCCAGCTAGCCAGCTCGCCAGCTAGCTAGCTAGCCAGCCAGCCAGCTTGCTAGCTAGCCAGCTCGCCAGCAAGCCAGCCAGCTCGCCAGCTAGCTAGCTAGCCAGCCAGCCAGCTCGCCAGCTAGCTAGCTAGCCAGCCAGCCAGCTTGCTAGCTAGCCAGCTCGCCAGCAAGCCAGCCAGCTCGCCAGCTAGCTAGCTAGCCAGCCAGCCAGCTCGCCAGCTAGCTAGCTAGCCAGCCAGCCAGCTCGCCAGCTTGCTAGCTAGCCAGCTCGCCAGCTAGCTAGCCAGCCAGCTCGCCAGCTAGCTAGCTAGCCAGCTCGCCAGCAAGCCAGCCAGCTCGCCAGCTAGCTAGCTAGCCAGCTCGCCAGCAAGCCAGCCAGCTCGCCAGCTAGCTAGCTAGCCAGCCAGCCAGCTCGCCAGCTCGCTAGCTAGCCAGCCAGCCGGCTCGCCAGCTAGCTAGCCAGCCAGCTCGTCAGCTAGCTAGCTTGCCAGCCAGCCAGCCAGCTCGCCAGCCAGCCAGCCAGCTCGCCAGCTAGCTAGCCAGCCAGCCAGCCAGCTCGCCAGCTAGCTAGCCAGCCAGCTCGCTAGCCAGCCAGCTCGCCAGCTAGCTCGCCAGCCAGCTCGCCAGCTAGCTCGCCAGCCAGCTCGCCAGCTAGCTAGCCAGCCAGCTCGCCAGCTAGCTAGCTATCCAGCCAGCTCGCCAGCCAGCTCGCCAGCTAGCTCGCCAGCTAGCTAGCCATCTAGCCATCCAGCTAGCTAGCCATCCAGCTCGCCAGCTAGCTAGCTCGCCAGCCAGCTCGCCAGCTAGCTAGCCAGCCAGCCAGCTCGCCAGCTAGCTAGCTATCCAGCCAGCTCGCCAGCCAGCTCGCCAGCCAGCTCGCCAGCTAGCTCGCCAGCTAGCTAGCCATCTAGCTAGCCAGCTAGCTAGCCAGCTCGCCAGCTAGCTAGCTAGCCATCCAGCTAGCTAGCCATCCAGCTCGCCAGCTAGCTAGCTCGCCAGCCAGCTCGCCAGCTAGCTCGCCAGCCAGCTCGCCAGCTAGCCAGCCAGCTAGCTAGCCAGCCAGCTCGCCAGCTAGCCAGCCAGCTAGCTAGCCAGCCAGCTCGTCAGCTAGCTAGCTAGCTAGCTAGCCAGCCAGCCAGCTAGCTAGCCAGCCAGCTCGCCAGCTAACTGGCTAGCCAGCTAGCCAGCCAGCCAGCCAGCTCGTCAGCTAGCTAGCTAGCCAGCTCGCCAGCTAGCTAGCCAGCCAGCTAGCACGCCAGCCAGCTCGCCAGCTAGCTAGCTAGCCAGCTCGCCAGCAAGCCAGCCAGCTCGCCAGCTAACTAGCTAGCCAGCCAGCCAGCTCGCCAGCTAGCTAGCTAGCCAGCCAGCCAGCTCGCCAGCTTGCTAGCTAGCCAGCCAGCCAGCTCGCCAGCTTGCTAGCTAGCCAGCTCGCCAGCAAGCCAGCCAGCTAGCTAGCTAGCTAGCCAGCCAGCTAGCTAGCTAGCCAACTCGCCAGCAAGCCAGCCAGCTCGCCAGCTAGCTAGCTAGCCAGCCAGCCGGCTCGCCAGCTAGCTAGCTATCCAGCCAGCTCGTCAGCTAGCTAGCTAGCCAGCCAGCCAGCCAGCTCGCCAGCTAGCTATCCAGCCAGCTCGCCAGCTAGCTCGCCACCCAGCTCGCCAGCTAGCTCGCCAGCTAGCTAGCCATCTAGCTAGCCAGCCAGCTCGCCAGCTAGCTAGCTAGCCATCCAGCTCGCCAGCTAGCTAGCTCGCCAGCCAGCTCGCCAGCTAGCTCGCCAGCCAGCTCGCCAGCTAGCTAGCTAGCCAGCCAGCTCGCCAGCTAACTGGCCAGCCAGCTCGCCAGCTAGCCAGCCAGCTAGCTAGCTATCCAGCCAGCTCGCCAGCCAGCTCGCCAGCCAGCTCGCCAGCTAGCTCGCCAGCTAGATAGCCATCTAGCTAGCCAGCTAGCTAGCCAGCCAGCTCGCCAGCTAGCTAGCCAGCCAGCTCGCCAGCTAGCTAGCTCGCCAGCTAGCTAGCCAGCCAGCTCGCCAGCTAGCTAGCCAGCCAGCTTGTTCGCCAGCCAGCTCGCCAGCTAGTTCGCCAGCCAGCTCGCCAGCTAGCTAGCCAGCCAGCTCGCCAGCTAGCTAGCCAGCCAGCTCGCCAGCTAGCTAGCTCGCCAGCTAGCTCGCCAGCTAGCTAGCCAGCCAGCTCGCCAGCTAGCTAGCTCGCCAGCTAGCTAGCCAGCCAGCTAGCCAGCCAGCCCGCCAGCTAGCTAGCCAGCCAGCTCGCCAGCTAGCTAGCCAGCCAGCTAGCCAGCCAGCTCGCCAGCTAGCTCGCCAGCTAGCCCGCCAGCTAGCTAGCCATCCAGCTCGCCAGCTAGCTAGCTCGCCAGCCAGCTCGCCAGCTAGCTAGCTAGCCAGCCAGCTAGCTAGCCAGCCAGCTCGCCAGCTAGCTAGCCAGCCAGCCAGCTCGCCAGCTAGCTAGCTCGCCAGCAAGCCAGCCAGCTCGCCAGCTAGCTAGCCAGCCAGCTCGCCAGCTAGCTAGCCAGACAGCTCGTCAGCTAGCTAGCTAGCCAGCTCGCCAGCTAGCTAGCCAGCCAGCTAGCAAGCCAGCCAGCTCGCCAGCTAGCTAGCTAGCCAGCTCGCCAGCAAGCCAGCCAGCTAGCTAGCTAGCCAGCCAGCTCGCCAGCTAGCTAGCTAGCCAGCCAGCCAGCTCGCCAGCTAGCTAGCTAGCCAGCTAGCCAGCCAGCCAGCTCGCCAGCCAGCTCGCCAGCTAGCTAGCTAGCCAGCTAGCCAGCCAGCCAGCTCGTCAGCTAGCTAGCTAGCCAGCTCGCCAGCTAGCTAGCCAGCCAGCTAGCAAGCCAGCCAGCTCGCCAGCTAGCTAGCTAGCCAGCTCGCCAGCAAGCCAGCCAGCTCGCCAGCTAGCTAGCTAGCCAGCCAGCCAGCTCGCCAGCTAGCTAGCTAGCCAGCCAGCCAGCTTGCTAGCTAGCCAGCTCGCCAGCAAGCCAGCCAGCTCGCCAGCTAGCTAGCTAGCCAGCTCGCCAGCTAGCTAGCTAGCCAGCCAGCCAGCTTGCTAGCTAGCCAGCTCGCCAGCAAGCCAGCCAGCTCGCCAGCTAGCTAGCTAGCCAGCTAGCCAGCTCGCCAGCTAGCTAGCTAGCCAGCCAGCCAGCCAGCTCGCCAGCTAGCTAGCTCGCCAGCCAGCTCGCCAGCTTGCTAGCTAGCCAGCTCGCCAGCTAGCTAGCCAGCCAGCTCGCCAGCTAGCTAGCTAGCCAGCTCGCCAGCAAGCCAGCCAGCTCGCCAGCTAGCTAGCTAGCCAGCTCGCCAGCAAGCCAGCCAGCTCGCCAGCTAGCTAGCTAGCCAGCCAGCCAGCTCGCCAGCTCGCTAGCTAGCCAGCCAGCCGGCTCGCCAGCTAGCTAGCCAGCCAGCTCGTCAGCTAGCTAGCTTGCCAGCCAGCCAGCCAGCCAGCCAGCTCGCCAGCCAGCCAGCCAGCTCGCCAGCTAGCTAGCCAGCCAGCCAGCCAGCTCGCCAGCTAGCTAGCCAGCCAGCTCGCTAGCCAGCCAGCTCGCCAGCTAGCTCGCCAGCTAGCTCGCCAGCCAGCTCGCCAGCTAGCTCGCCAGCCAGCTCGCCAGCTAGCTAGCCAGCCAGCTCGCCAGCTAGCTAGCCAGCCAGCTCGCCAGCTAGCTAGCTATCCAGCCAGCTCGCCAGCCAGCTCGCCAGCTAGCTCGCCAGCTAGCTAGCCATCTAGCCATCCAGCTAGCTAGCCATCCAGCTCGCCAGCTAGCTAGCTCGCCAGCCAGCTCGCCAGCTAGCTAGCCAGCCAGCCAGCTCGCCAGCTAGCTAGCTATCCAGCCAGCTCGCCAGCCAGCTCGCCAGCCAGCTCGCCAGCTAGCTCGCCAGCTAGCTAGCCATCTAGCTAGCCAGCTAGCTAGCCATCTAGCTAGCCAGCTAGCTAGCCAGCTCGCCAGCTAGCTAGCTAGCCATCCAGCTAGCTAGCCATCCAGCTCGCCAGCTAGCCAGCCAGCCAGCCAGCTCGCCAGCTAGCTAGCTAGCCAGCCAGCTCGCCAGCTAGTTCGCCAGCCAGCTCGCCAGCTAGCTAGCCAGCCAGCTAGTTCGCCAGCCACCTCGCCAGCTAGCCAGCTAGCCAGCCAGCTAGCCAGCCAGCTCGCCAGCTAGCTAGCTAGCCAGCCAGCCAGCCAGCTCGCCAGCTAGCTAGCTAGCCAGCCAGCTCGCCAGCTAGCCAGCCAGCCAGCTCGCCAGCTAGCTAGCTAGCCAGCCAGCTCGCCAGCTAGCTAGCCAGCTAGCCAGCCAGCCAGCTAGCTAGCCAGCCAGCTCGCCAGCTAGCTAGCTAGCCAGCCAGCTCGCCAGCTAGCTAGCTAGCCAGCCAGCTCGCCAGCTAGCTAGCCAGCCAGCTCGTCAGCTAGCTAGCTAGCCAGCCAGCTCGCCAGCTAGCTAGCCAGCCAGCTCGTCAGCTAGCTAGCTAGCCAGCCAGCTAGCCAGCCAGCTCGCCAGCCAGCTCGCCAGCTAGTTCGCCAGCCAGCTCGCCAGCTAGCTAGCCAGCCAGCTCGCCAGCTAGCTAGCCAGCCAGCTCGCCAGCTAGCTAGCCAGCCAGCTAGCCAGCCAGCTAGCTAGCCAGCCACCTCGCCAGCTAGCCAGCTAGCCAGCCACCTCGCCAGCTAGCCAGCTAGCCAGCCAGCTAGCTAGCTAGCCAGCCAGCTCGCCAGCTAGCTAGCTCGCCAGCTAGCTAGCTAGCCAGCCAGCCAGCCAGCTCGCCAGCTAGCTAGCTAGCCAGCCAGCTCGCCAGCTAGCTCGCCAGCCACCTCGCCAGCTAGTTCGCCAGCCAGCTCGCCAGCTAGCTAGCCAGCCAGCTCGCCAGCTAGCTCGCCAGCCAGCTCGCCAGCTAGTTCGCCAGCCAGCTCGCCAGCTAGCTAGCCAGCCAGCTAGTTCGCCAGCCAGCTCGCCAGCTAGCTGGCTAGCCAGCCAGCCAGCTCGCCAGCTAGCTAGCTAGCCAGCCAGCTCGCCAGCTAGCTAGCCAGCTAGCCAGCCAGCCAGCTAGCTAGCCAGCCAGCTCGCCAGCTAGCTAGCTAGCCAGCCAGCTCGCCAGCTAGCTAGCTAGCCAGCCAGCTCGCCAGCTAGCTAGCTAGCCAGCCAGCTCGCCAGCTAGCTAGCCAGCCAGCTCGCCAGCTAGCTAGCCAGCCAGCTCGCCAGCTAGCTGGCTAGCCAGCCAGCTCGCCAGCTAGCCAGCCAGCTAGCTAGCCAGCCAGCTAGCCAGCCAGCTAGCTAGCCAGCCAGCTCGCCAGCTAGCTAGCCAGCCAGCTCGCCAGCTAGCTAGCTCGCCAGCCAGCTCGCCAGCCAGCTCGCCAGCTAGCTAGCCAGCCAGCCAGCTCGCCAGCTAGCTAGCTAGCCAGCTCGCCAGCTAGACAGCTAGCCAGCCAGCTCGCCAGCTAGCCAGCTTGCCAGCTAGCTAGCTAGCCAGCCAGCTAGCCAGCCAGCTCGCCAGCTAGCCAGCCAGCTAGCCAGCCAGCCAGCTCGCCAGCTAGCTAGCCAGCCAGCTCGCCAGCTAGCTAGCTCGCCAGCCAGCTCGCCAGCCAGCTCGCCAGCTAGCTAGCCAGCCAGCCAGCTCGCCAGCTAGCTAGCTAGCCAGCTCGCCAGCTAGCCAGCTAGCCAGCCAGCTCGCCAGCTAGCCAGCTTGCCAGCTAGCTAGCTAGCCAGCCAGCTAGCCAGCCAGCTAGCTAGCTAGCCAGCCAGCTCGTCAGCTAGCTAGCTAGCCAGCCAGCCAGCCAGCTCGCCAGCTAGCTAGCTAGCCAGCCAGCTAGCCAGCCAGCTAGCCAGCCAGCTCGCCAGCTAGCTAGCCAGCCAGCTCGTCAGCTAGCTAGCTAGCCAGCCAGCCAGCCAGCCAGCTCGCCAGCTAGCTAGCCAGCCGGCTCGTCAGCTAGCTAGCTAGCTTGCCAGCCAGCTTGCCGGCGAGCTAGCTCGCGAGCCAGCCAGTTAGCTAGCCAGTCAGCTCGCCAGCTAGCCAGATCACCAGCTAGCTCGCCAGCTAGCTAGGCAGCCAGCTAGCTAGCCAGCCAGCTAGCCAGCCAGCTCGCCAGCTAGCCAGATCACCAGCTAGCTCGCCAGCTAGCTAGGCAGCCAGCTAGCTAGCCAGCCAGCTAGCTAGGCAGCCAGCTAGCCAGCCAGCCAGCTCGCCAGCCAGCCAGCTAGCCAGCCAGCTAGCTAGGCAGCCAGCTAGCCAGCCAGCCAGCTCGCCAGCTAGCTAGCCATCTAGCTCGCCAGCTAGCTAGCCAGTCAGCTCGCCAGCTAGCTAGCCAGTCAGCTCGCCAGCTAGCTAGCCAGTCAGCTCGCCAGCTAGCTAGCTAGCCAGCCAGCTAGCTAGCCAGCCAGCTCGCCAGCCAGCTAGCTAGCCAGTCAGCTCGCCAGCTAGCTAGCTAGCCATCCAGCTAGCTAGCCAGCCAGTTCGCCAGCTAGCTAGCCAGCCAGCCAGCTCGCCAGCTAGCTAGCTAGCCAGCCAGCTCGCCAGCTAGCTAGCCAGCCAGCTAGCCAGCCAGCCCGCCAGCTAGCTAGCCAGCCAGCTCGCCAGCTAGCTAGCCAGCCAGCTAGCCAGCCAGCTCGCCAGCTAGCTCGCCAGCTAGCCCGCCAGCTAGCTAGCCATCCAGCTCGCCAGCTAGCTAGCTCGCCAGCCAGCTCGCCAGCTAGCTAGCTAGCCAGCCAGCTAGCTAGCCAGCCAGCTCGCCAGCTAGCTAGCCAGCCAGCCAGCCAGCTCGCCAGCAAGCCAGCCAGCTAGCTAGCCAGCCAGCTCGCCAGCTAGCTAGCCAGACAGCTCGTCAGCTAGCTAGCTAGCCAGCTCGCCAGCTAGCTAGCCAGCCAGCTAGCAAGCCAGCCAGCTCGCCAGCTAGCTAGCTAGCCAGCTCGCCAGCAAGCCAGCCAGCTAGCTAGCTAGCCAGCCAGCTCGCCAGCTAGCTAGCTAGCCAGCCAGCCAGCTCGCCAGCTAGCTAGCTAGCCAGCTAGCCAGCCAGCCAGCTCGCCAGCTAGCTAGCTAGCCAGCCAGCCAGCTCGTCAGCTAGCTAGCTAGCCAGCTCGCCAGCTAGCTAGCCAGCCAGCTAGCAAGCCAGCCAGCTCGCCAGCTAGCTAGCTAGCCAGCTCGCCAGCAAGCCAGCCAGCTCGCCAGCTAGCTAGCTAGCCAGCCAGCCAGCTCGCCAGCTAGCTAGCTAGCCAGCCAGCCAGCTTGCTAGCTAGCCAGCTCGCCAGCAAGCCAGCCAGCTCGCCAGCTAGCTAGCTAGCCAGCTCGCCAGCTAGCTAGCTAGCCAGCCAGCCAGCTTGCTAGCTAGCCAGCTCGCCAGCAAGCCAGCCAGCTCGCCAGCTAGCTAGCTAGCCAGCTAGCCAGCCAGCCAGCTTGCTAGCTAGCCAGCTCGCCAGCAAGCCAGCCAGCTCGCCAGCTAGCTAGCTAGCCAGCCAGCCAGCTCGCCAGCTAGCTAGCTAGCCAGCCAGCCAGCTTGCTAGCTAGCCAGCTCGCCAGCAAGCCAGCCGGCTCGCCAGCTAGCTAGCTAGCCAGCCAGCCAGCTCGCCAGCTAGCTAGCTAGCCAGCCAGCCAGCTCGCCAGCTTGCTAGCTAGCCAGCTCGCCAGCAAGCCAGCCAGCTCGCCAGCTAGCTAGCTAGCCAGCCAGCCAGCTTGCTAGCTAGCCAGCTCGCCAGCAAGCCAGCCAGCTCGCCAGCTAGCTAGCTAGCCAGCTAGCCAGCTAGCCAGCTCGCCAGCTAGCTAGCTAGCCAGCCAGCCAGCTTGCTAGCTAGCCAGCTCGCCAGCAAGCCAGCCAGCTAGCTAGCTAGCCAGCTAGCCAGCTCGCCAGCTAGCTAGCTAGCCAGCCAGCCAGCTTGCTAGCTAGCCAGCTCGCCAGCAAGCCAGCCAGCTCGCCAGCTAGCTAGCTAGCCAGCCAGCCAGCTCGCCAGCTAGCTAGCTAGCCAGCCAGCCAGCTTGCTAGCTAGCCAGCTCGCCAGCAAGCCAGCCAGCTCGCCAGCTAGCTAGCTATCCAGCCAGCTCGCCAGCCAGCTCGCCAGCCAGCTCGCCAGCTAGCTCGCCAGCTAGCTAGCCATCTAGCTAGCCAGCTAGCTAGCCAGCTCGCCAGCTAGCTAGCTAGCCATCCAGCTAGCTAGCCATCCAGCTCGCCAGCTAGCTAGCTCGCCAGCCAGCTCGCCAGCTAGCTCGCCAGCCAGCTCGCCAGCTAGTTCGCCAGCCAGCTCGCCAGCTAGCTAGCCAGCCAGCTAGCCAGCCAGCTTGCCAGCTAGCTGGCTAGACAGCCAGCTAGCCAGCCAGCTAGCCAGCCAGCTAGCTAGCCAGCCAGCTCGCCAGCTAGCTAGCCAGCCAGCTCGCCAGCTAGCTATCCAGCCAGCTAGCAAGCCAGCCAGCTCGCCAGCTAGCTCGCCAGCTAGCTAGCTAGCCAGCCAGCCAGCTCGCCAGCTAGCTAGCCAGCCAGCTCGCCAGCTAGCCAGCCAGCCAGCCAGCTCGCCAGCCAGCTCGCCAGCTAGTTCGACAGCCAGCTCGCCAGCTAGCTAGCCAGCCAGCTAGTTCGCCAGCCAGCTCGCCAGCTAGCTGGCTAGCCAGCCAGCCAGCTAGCTAGCCAGCCAGCTAGCCAGCCAGCTAGCTAGCCAGCCAGCTCGCCAGCTAGCTAGCCAGCCAGCTCGTCAGCTAGCTAGCTAGCCAGCCAGCTCGCCAGCTAGCTCGCCAGCCAGCTCGCCAGCTAGTTCGCCAGCCAGCTCGCCAGCTAGCTAGCTAGCCAGCCAGCTCGCCAGCTAGCCAGCCAGCTCGCCAGCTAGCCAGCCAGCTAGCTAGCTAGCCAGCCAGCTCGCCAGCTAGCTAGCCAGCCAGCTCGCCAGCTAGCTAGCTAGCCAGCCAGCCAGCCAGCTCGCCAGCTAGCTAGCTAGCCAGCCAGCTAGCCAGCCAGCTCGCCAGCTAGCTCGCCAGCTAGTTCGCCAGCCAGCTCGCCAGCTAGCTAGCCAGCCAGCTCGCCAGCTAGTTCGCCAGCCAGCTCGCCAGCTAGCTGGCTAGCCAGCCAGCTCGCCAGCTAGCCAGCCAGCTAGCTAGCCAGCCAGCTCGCCAGCTAGCCAGCCAGCTAGCTAGCCAGCCAGCTCGTCAGCTAGCTAGCTAGCTAGCTAGCCAGCCAGCCAGCTAGCTAGCCAGCCAGCTCGCCAGCTAACTGGCTAGCCAGCTAGCCAGCCAGCCAGCCAGCTCGTCAGCTAGCTAGCTAGCCAGCTCGCCAGCTAGCTAGCCAGCCAGCTAGCACGCCAGCCAGCTCGCCAGCTAGCTAGCTAGCCAGCTCGCCAGCAAGCCAGCCAGCTCGCCAGCTAACTAGCTAGCCAGCCAGCCAGCTCGCCAGCTAGCTAGCTAGCCAGCCAGCCAGCTCGCCAGCTTGCTAGCTAGCCAGCCAGCCAGCTCGCCAGCTTGCTAGCTAGCCAGCTCGCCAGCAAGCCAGCCAGCTAGCTAGCTAGCTAGCCAGCCAGCTAGCTAGCTAGCCAGCTCGCCAGCAAGCCAGCCAGCTCGCCAGCTAGCTAGCTAGCCAGCCAGCCGGCTCGCCAGCTAGCTAGCTATCCAGCCAGCTCGTCAGCTAGCTTGCTAGCCAGCCAGCCAGCCAGCTCGCCAGCTAGCTATCCAGCCAGCTCGCCAGCTAGCTCGCCACCCAGCTCGCCAGCTAGCTCGCCAGCTAGCTAGCCATCTAGCTAGCCAGCCAGCTCGCCAGCTAGCTAGCTAGCCATCCAGCTCGCCAGCTAGCTAGCTCGCCAGCCAGCTCGCCAGCTAGCTCGCCAGCCAGCTCGCCAGCTAGCTAGCTAGCCAGCCAGCTCGCCAGCTAGTTCGCCAGCCAGCTCGCCAGCTAGCTAGCCAGCCAGCTCGCCAGCTAGCTAGCCAGCCAGCTCGCCAGCTAGCTAGCTCGCCAGCTAGCTAGCCAGCCAGCTCGCCAGCTAGCTAGCTAGCCAGCCAGCTCGCCAGCTAGCTAGCCAGCCAGCTAGTTCGCCAGCCAGCTCGCCAGCTAGCTGGCTAGCCAGCCAGCCAGCTCGCCAGCTAGCTAGCTAGCCAGCCAGCTCGCCAGCTAGCTAGCCAGCTAGCCAGCCAGCCAGCTAGCTAGCCAGCCAGCTCGCCAGCTAGCTAGCTAGCCAGCCAGCTCGCCAGCTAGCTAGCTAGCCAGCCAGCTCGCCAGCTAGCTAGCCAGCCAGCTCGCCAGCTAGCTAGCCAGCCAGCTCGCCAGCTAGCTGGCTAGCCAGCCAGCTCGCCAGCTAGCTGGCTAGCCAGCCAGCTCGCCAGCTAGCCAGCCAGCTAGCTAGCCAGCCAGCTAGCCAGCCAGCTAGCTAGCCAGCCAGCTCGCCAGCTAGCTAGCCAGCCAGCTCGCCAGCTAGCTAGCTCGCCAGCCAGCTCGCCAGCCAGCTCGCCAGCTAGCTAGCCAGCCAGCCAGCTCGCCAGCTAGCCAGCTAGCCAGCCAGCTCGCCAGCTAGCCAGCTTGCCAGCTAGCTAGCTAGCCAGCCAGCTAGCCAGCCAGCTAGCTAGCTAGCCAGCTTGCCAGCTAGCTAGCTAGCCAGCCAGCTAGCCAGCCAGCTCGCCAGCTAGCCAGCCAGCTCGCCAGCTAGCTAGCCAGCCAGCTCGCCAGCTAGCTAGCTCGCCAGCCAGCTCGCCAGCCAGCTCGCCAGCTAGCTAGCCAGCCAGCCAGCTCGCCAGCTAGCTAGCTAGCCAGCTCGCCAGCTAGCCAGCTAGCCAGCCAGCTCGCCAGCTAGCCAGCTTGCCAGCTAGCTAGCTAGCCAGCCAGCTAGCCAGCCAGCTAGCTAGCTAGCCAGCCAGCTCGTCAGCTAGCTAGCTAGCCAGCCAGCCAGCCAGCTCGCCAGCTAGCTAGCTAGCCAGCCAGCTAGCCAGCCAGCTAGCCAGCCAGCTCGCCAGCTAGCTAGCCAGCCAGCTCGTCAGCTAGCTAGCTAGCCAGCCAGCCAGCCAGCCAGCTCGCCAGCTAGCTAGCCAGCCGGCTCGTCAGCTAGCTAGCTAGCTTGCCAGCCAGCTTGCCGGCGAGCTAGCTCGCGAGCCAGCCAGTTAGCTAGCCAGTCAGCTCGCCAGCTAGCCAGATCACCAGCTAGCTCGCCAGCTAGCTAGGCAGCCAGCTAGCTAGCCAGCCAGCTAGCCAGCCAGCTCGCCAGCTAGCCAGATCACCAGCTAGCTCGCCAGCTAGCTAGGCAGCCAGCTAGCTAGCCAGCCAGCTAGCTAGGCAGCCAGCTAGCCAGCCAGCCAGCTCGCCAGCCAGCTAGCCAGCCAGCTAGCTAGGCAGCCAGCTAGCCAGCCAGCCAGCTCGCCAGCTAGCTAGCCATCTAGCTCGCCAGCTAGCTAGCCAGTCAGCTCGCCAGCTAGCTAGCCAGTCAGCTCGCCAGCTAGCTAGCCAGTCAGCTCGCCAGCTAGCTAGCTAGCCAGCCAGCTAGCTAGCCAGCCAGCTCGCCAGCCAGCTAGCTAGCCAGTCAGCTCGCCAGCTAGCTAGCTAGCCATGCAGCTAGCTAGCCAGCCAGTTCGCCAGCTAGCTAGCCAGCCAGCCAGCTCGCCAGCTAGCTAGCTAGCCAGCCAGCCAGCTCGCCAGCTAGCTAGCTAGCCAGCCAGCTCGCCAGCTAGCTAGCCAGCCAGCTAGCCAGCCAGCCCGCCAGCTAGCTAGCCAGCCAGCTCGCCAGCTAGCTAGCCAGCCAGCTAGCCAGCCAGCTCGCCAGCTAGCTCGCCAGCTAGCCCGCCAGCTAGCTAGCCATCCAGCTCGCCAGCTAGCTAGCTCGCCAGCCAGCTCGCCAGCTAGCTAGCTAGCCAGCCAGCTAGCTAGCCAGCCAGCTCGCCAGCTAGCTAGCCAGCCAGCCAGCCAGCTCGCCAGCAAGCCAGCCAGCTCGCCAGCTAGCTAGCCAGCCAGCTCGCCAGCTAGCTAGCCAGACAGCTCGTCAGCTAGCTAGCTAGCCAGCTCGCCAGCTAGCTAGCCAGCCAGCTAGCAAGCCAGCCAGCTCGCCAGCTAGCTAGCTAGCCAGCTCGCCAGCAAGCCAGCCAGCTCGCCAGCTAGCTAGCTAGCCAGCCAGCCAGCTCGCCAGCTAGCTAGCTAGCCAGCCAGCCAGCTTGCTAGCTAGCCAGCTCGCCAGCAAGCCAGCCAGCTCGCCAGCTAGCTAGCTAGCCAGCTCGCCAGCAAGCCAGCCAGCTCGCCAGCTAGCTAGCTAGCCAGCCAGCCAGCTTGCTAGCTAGCCAGCTCGCCAGCAAGCCAGCCAGCTCGCCAGCTAGCTAGCTAGCCAGCCAGCCAGCTCGCCAGCTAGCTAGCTAGCCAGCCAGCCAGCTTGCTAGCTAGCCAGCTCGCCAGCAAGCCAGCCGGCTCGCCAGCTAGCTAGCTAGCCAGCCAGCCAGCTCGCCAGCTAGCTAGCTAGCCAGCCAGCCAGCTCGCCAGCTTGCTAGCTAGCCAGCTCGCCAGCAAGCCAGCCAGCTCGCCAGCTAGCTAGCTAGCCAGCCAGCCAGCTTGCTAGCTAGCCAGCTCGCCAGCAAGCCAGCCAGCTCGCCAGCTAGCTAGCTAGCCAGCTAGCCAGCTCGCCAGCTAGCTAGCTAGCCAGCCAGCCAGCTTGCTAGCTAGCCAGCTCGCCAGCAAGCCAGCCAGCTCGCCAGCTAGCTAGCTAGCCAGCTAGCCAGCTCGCCAGCTAGCTAGCTAGCCAGCCAGCCAGCTTGCTAGCTAGCCAGCTCGCCAGCAAGCCAGCCAGCTCGCCAGCTAGCTAGCTAGCCAGCCAGCCAGCTCGCCAGCTAGCTAGCTAGCCAGCCAGCCAGCTTGCTAGCTAGCCAGCTCGCCAGCAAGCCAGCCAGCTCGCCAGCTAGCTAGCTAGCCAGCCAGCCAGCTCGCCAGCTAGCTAGCTAGCCAGCCAGCCAGCTCGCCAGCTTGCTAGCTAGCCAGCTCGCCAGCTAGCTAGCCAGCCAGCTCGCCAGCTAGCTAGCTAGCCAGCTCGCCAGCAAGCCAGCCAGCTCGCCAGCTAGCTAGCTAGCCAGCTCGCCAGCAAGCCAGCCAGCTCGCCAGCTAGCTAGCTAGCCAGCCAGCCAGCTCGCCAGCTCGCTAGCTAGCCAGCCAGCCGGCTCGCCAGCTAGCTAGCCAGCCAGCTCGTCAGCTAGCTAGCTTGCCAGCCAGCCAGCCAGCTCGCCAGCCAGCCAGCCAGCTCGCCAGCTAGCTAGCCAGCCAGCCAGCCAGCTCGCCAGCTAGCTAGCCAGCCAGCTCGCTAGCCAGCCAGCTCGCCAGCTAGCTCGCCAGCCAGCTCGCCAGCTAGCTCGCCAGCCAGCTCGCCAGCTAGCTAGCCAGCCAGCTCGCCAGCTAGCTAGCCAGCCAGCTCGCCAGCTAGCTATCCAGCCAGCTCGCCAGCCAGCTCGCCAGCTAGCTCGCCAGCTAGCTAGCCATCTAGCCATCCAGCTAGCTAGCCATCCAGCTCGCCAGCTAGCTAGCTAGCCATCCAGCTCGCCAGCTAGCTAGCTCGCCAGCCAGCTCGCCAGCTAGCTAGCCAGCCAGCCAGCTCGCCAGCTAGCTAGCTATCCAGCCAGCTCGCCAGCCAGCTCGCCAGCCAGCTCGCCAGCTAGCTCGCCAGCTAGCTAGCCATCTAGCTAGCCAGCTAGCTAGCCAGCTCGCCAGCTAGCTAGCTAGCCATCCAGCTCGCCAGCTAGCTAGCTCGCCAGCCAGCTCGCCAGCTAGCTCGCCAGCCAGCTCGCCAGCTAGTTCGCCAGCCAGCTCGCCAGCTAGCTAGCCAGCCAGCTAGCCAGCCAGTTTGCCAGCTAGCTGGCTAGACAGCCAGCTAGCCAGCCAGCTAGCCAGCCAGCTAGCTAGCCAGCCAGCTCGCCAGCTAGCTAGCCAGCCAGCTCGCCAGCTAGCTATCCAGCCAGCTAGCAAGCCAGCCAGCTCGCCAGCTAGCTCGCCAGCTAGCTAGCTAGCCAGCCAGCCAGCTCGCCAGCTAGCTAGCCAGCCAGCTCGCCAGCTAGCCAGCCAGCCAGCCAGCTCGCCAGCCAGCTCGCCAGCTAGTTCGACAGCCAGCTCGCCAGCTAGCTAGCCAGCCAGCTAGTTCGCCAGCCAGCTCGTCAGCTAGCTAGCTAGCCAGCCAGCCAGCCAGCTCGCCAGCTAGCTATCCAGCCAGCTCGCCAGCTAGCTCGCCACCCAGCTCGCCAGCTAGCTCGCCAGCTAGCTAGCCATCTAGCTAGCCAGCCAGCTCGCCAGCTAGCTAGCTAGCCATCCAGCTCGCCAGCTAGCTAGCTCGCCAGCCAGCTCGCCAGCTAGCTCGCCAGCCAGCTCGCCAGCTAGCTAGCTAGCCAGCCAGCTCGCCAGCTAGCTAGCCAGCCAGCCAGCTCGCCAGCTAGCCAGCCAGCTAGCTAGCTATCCAGCCAGCTCGCCAGCCAGCTAGCTCGCCAGCTAGATAGCCATCTAGCTAGCCAGCTAGCTAGCCAGCCAGCTCGCCAGCTAGCTAGCCAGCCAGCTCGCCAGCTAGCTAGCTCGCCAGCTAGCTAGCCAGCCAGCTCGCCAGCTAGCTAGCCAGCCAGCTTGTTCGCCAGCCAGCTCGCCAGCTAGTTCGCCAGCCAGCTCGCCAGCTAGCTAGCCAGCCAGCTCGCCAGCTAGCTAGCCAGCCAGCTCGCCAGCTAGCTAGCTCGCCAGCTAGCTAGCCAGCCAGCTCGCCAGCTAGCTAGCCAGCCAGCTTGTTCGCCAGCCAGCTCGCCAGCTAGTTCGCCAGCCAGCTCGCCAGCTAGCTAGCCATCTAGCTAGCCAGCTAGCTAGCCAGCCAGCTCGCCAGCTAGCTAGCTAGCCAGCCAGCCAGCTCGCCAGCTAGCTAGCCAGCCAGCCAGCCAGCTCGCCAGCCAGCCAGCTCGCCAGCCAGCCAGCCAGCTAGCTAGCTAGCCAGCCAGCCAGCTCGCCAGCTAGCTAGCTAGCCAGCCAGCTCGCCAGCTAGCTCGCCAGCCAGCTCGCCAGCTAGCTGGCTAGCCAGCCAGCTAGCCAGCTAGCTAGCTAGCCAGCCAGCCAGCCAGCTCGCCAGCTAGCCAGCCAGCCAGCCAGCTCGCCAGCTAGCTAGCAAGCCAGCCAGCTCGCCAGCTAGCTAGCCAGCTAGCTAGCTAGCCAGCCAGCTAGCCAGCTAGCTAGCTAGCCAGCCAGCTCGCCAGCTAGCTAGCCAGCCAGTTCTTCAGCTAGCTAGCTAGCCAGCCAGCTAGCTAGCTAGCTCGCCAGCCAGCTCGCCAGCTAGCTAGCCAGCCAGCCAGCTCGCCAGCTAGCTAGCTATCCAGCCAGCTCGCCAGCCAGCTCGCCAGCCAGCTCGCCAGCTAGCTCGCCAGCTAGCTAGCCATCTAGCTAGCCAGCTAGCTAGCCAGCTCGCCAGCTAGCTAGCTAGCCATCCAGCTAGCTAGCCATCCAGCTCGCCAGCTAGCTAGCTCGCCAGCCAGCTCGCCAGCTAGCTCGCCAGCCAGCTCGCCAGCTAGTTCGCCAGCCAGCTCGCCAGCTAGCTATCCAGCCAGCTAGCAAGCCAGCCAGCTCGCCAGCTAGCTAGCTAGCCAGCTCGCCAGCTAGCTAGCCAGCCAGCTAGCAAGCCAGCCAGCTCGCCAGCTAGCAAGCCAGCCAGCTCGCCAGCTAGCTAGCTAGCCAGCCAGCCAGCTCGCCAGCTAGCTAGCCAGTCAGCTCGCCAGCTAGCCAGCCAGCCAGCCAGCTCGCCAGCCAGCTCGCCAGCTAGTTCGACAGCCAGCTCGCCAGCTAGCTAGCCAGCCAGCTAGTTCGCCAGCCAGCTCGCCAGCTAGCTGGCTAGCCAGCCAGCCAGCTAGCTAGCCAGCCAGCTAGCCAGCCAGCTAGCTAGCCAGCCAGCTCGCCAGCTAGCCAGCTAGCTAGCTAGCCAGCCAGCTCGCCAGCTAGCTAGCCAGCCAGCTCGTCAGCTAGCTAGCTAGCCAGCCAGCTCGCCAGCTAGCTCGCCAGCCAGCTCGCCAGCTAGTTCGCCAGCCAGCTCGCCAGCTAGCTAGCTAGCCAGCCAGCTCGCCAGCTAGCCAGCCAGCTCGCCAGCTAGCCAGCTAGCCAGCCAGCTAGCTAGCTAGCCAGCCAGCTCGCCAGCTAGCTAGCCAGCCAGCTCGCCAGCTAGCTAGCTAGCCAGCCAGCCAGCCAGCTCGCCAGCTAGCTAGCTAGCCAGCCAGCTAGCTAGCTAGCCAGCCAGCTCGCCAGCTAGCTCGCCAGCCAGCTCGCCAGCTAGTTCGCCAGCCAGCTCGCCAGCTAGTTCGCCAGCCAGCTCGCCAGCTAGCTGGCTAGCCAGCCAGCTCGCCAGCTAGCCAGCCAGCTAGCTAGACAGCCAGCTCGCCAGCTAGCCAGCCAGCTAGCTAGCCAGCCAGCCAGCTAGCTAGCCAGCCAGCTAGCACGCCAGCCAGCTCGCCAGCTAGCTAGCTAGCCAGCTCGCCAGCAAGCCAGCCAGCTCGCCAGCTAGCTAGCTACCCAGCCAGCCAGCTCGCCAGCTAGCTAGCTAGCCAGCCAGCCAGCCAGCTCGTCAGCTAGCTAGCTAGCCAGCTCGCCAGCTAGCTAGCCAGCCAGCTAGCAAGCCAGCCAGCTCGCCAGCTAGCTAACTGGCTAGCCAGCTAGCCAGCCAGCCAGCCAGCTCGTCAGCTAGCTAGCTAGCCAGCTCGCCAGCTAGCTAGCCAGCCAGCTAGCACGCCAGCCAGCTCGCCAGCTAGCTAGCTAGCCAGCTCGCCAGCAAGCCAGCCAGCTCGCCAGCTAGCTAGCTAGCCAGCCAGCCGGCTCGCCAGCTAGCTAGCTATCCAGCCAGCTCGTCAGCTAGCTAGCTAGCCAGCCAGCCAGCCAGCTCGCCAGCTAGCTAGCCAGCCAGCCAGCCAGCTCGCCAGCTAGCTAGCCAGCCAGCCAGCCAGCTCGCCAGCTAGCTATCCAGCCAGCTAGCTCGCCACCCAGCTCGCCAGCTAGCTCGCCAGCTAGCTAGCCATCTAGCTAGCCAGCTAGCTAGCCAGCCAGCTCGCCAGCTAGCTAGCTAGCCATCCAGCTCGCCAGCTAGCTAGCTCGCCAGCCAGCTCGCCAGCTAGCTCGCCAGCCAGCTCGCCAGCTAGCTAGCTAGCCAGCCAGCTCGCCAGCTAGCTAGCCAGCCAGCCAGCTCGCCAGCTAGCCAGCCAGCTAGCTAGCTATCCAGCCAGCTCGCCAGCCAGCTCGCCAGCCAGCTCGCCAGCTAGATAGCCATCTAGCTAGCCAGCCAGCTCGCCAGCTAGCTAGCCAGCCAGCTCGCCAGCTAGCTAGCTCGCCAGCTAGCTAGCCAGCCAGCTCGCCAGCTAGCTAGCCAGCCAGCTTGTTCGCCAGCCAGCTCGCCAGCTAGTTCGCCAGCCAGCTCGCCAGCTAGCTAGCCAGCCAGCTCGCCAGCTAGCTAGCCAGCCAGCTCGCCAGCTAGCTAGCTCGCCAGCTAGCTAGCCAGCCAGCTCGCCAGCTAGCTAGCCAGCCAGCTTGTTCGCCAGCCAGCTCGCCAGCTAGTTCGCCAGCCAGCTCGCCAGCTAGCTAGCCAGCTAGCTTGTTCGCCAGCCAGCTCGCCAGCCAGCTCGCCAGCTAGCTCGCCAGCTAGCTAGCCATATAGCTCGCCAGCTAGCTAGCCATCTAGCTAGCCAGCTAGCTAGCCAGCCAGCTCGCCAGCTAGCTAGCTAGCCAGCCAGCCAGCCAGCCAGCTCGCCAGCTAGCTAGCCAGCCAGCCAGCCAGCTCGCCAGCCAGCCAGCTCGCCAGCCAGCCAGCCAGCTAGCTAGCTAGCCAGCCAGCCAGCTCGCCAGCTAGCTAGCTAGCCAGCCAGCCAGCCAGCTCGCCAGCTAGCTAGCAAGCCAGCCAGCTCGCCAGCTAGCTAGCCAGCCAGCTAGCCAGCTAGCTAGCTAGCCAGCCAGCTAGCCAGCTAGCTAGCTAGCCAGCCAGCTCGCCAGCTAGCTAGCCAGCCAGTTCTTCAGCTAGCTAGCTAGCCAGCCAGCTCGCCAGCTAGCTAGCTAGCCAGCCAGCTCGCCAGCTAGCCAGCCAGCTCGCCAGCTAGCTCGCCAGCTAGTTCGCCAGCCAGCTCGCCAGCTAGCTGGCTAGCCAGCCAGCTCGCCAGCTAGCTAGCTAGCCAGCCAGCTCGCCAGCTAGCTAGCTAGCCAGCCAGCTCGCCAGCTAGCTAGCTCGCCAGCCAGCTAGCTAGCTGGCTGGCTTGCTAGCTAGCTGGCGAGCTGGCTGGCTAGCCAGCTAGCTGGCGAGCTGGCTGGCGAACTAGCTGGCGAGCTGGCTGGCTGGCTAGCTAGCTAGCTGACGAGCCGGCTGGCTAGCTAGCTGGCGAGCTGGCTGGCTAGCTAGCTAGCTGGCGAGCTGGCTGGCTGGCTAGCTAGCTAGCTGACGAGCTGGCTGGCTAGCTGGCGAGCTGGCTGGCTAGCTAGCTAGCTGGCTGGCTAGCTAGCTGGCGAGCTGGCTGGCTAGCTAGCTGGCGAGCTGGCTGGCTAGCTAGCTGGCGAGCTGGCTGGCTAGCTAGCTGGCGAGCTGGCTGGCTAGCTAGCTGGCGAGCTGGCTGGCTAGCTAGCTGGCGAGCTGGCTAGCTGGCGAACTAGCTGACGAGCTGGCTGGCTAGCTAGCTGGCTGGCTAGCTGGCGAGCTGGCTGGCTAGCTGGCGAGCTGGCTGGCTAGCTAGCTAGCTGGCTGGCGAGCTAGCTAGCTGGCGAGCTGGCTGGCTAGCTAGCTGGCGAGCTGGCTGGCTAGCTAGCTAGCTGGCGAGCTGGCTGGCTAGCTAGCTAGCTGGCGAGCTGGCTGGCGAGATAGCTGGCGAGCTGGCTGGCGAGCTAGCTAGCTGGCGAGCTGGCTGGCTAGCTAGCTAGCTGGCGAGCTGGCTGGCTAGCTAGCTAGCTGGCGAGCTGGCTGGCTGGCTAGCTAGCTGGCGAGCTGGCTGGCTAGCTAGATGGCTAGCTAGCTGGCGAGCTAGCTGGCGAGCTGGCTGGCTAGCTGGCGAGCTAGCTGGCTAGCTAGCTAGCTGGCGAGCTGGCTGGCGAACTAGCTGGCGAGCTGGCTGGCTAGCTAGCTGGCGAGCTGGCTGGCGAACTAGCTGGCGAGCTGGCTGGCTAGCTAGCTGGCGAGCTGGCTAGCTGGCTGGCTAGCTAGCTAGCTGGCGAGCTGGCTGGCTAGCTAGCTAGCTGTCGAGCTGGCTGGCGAACTAGCTGGCGAGCTGGCTGGCTGGCTAGCTAGCTAGCTGACGAGCTGGCTGGCTAGCTAGCTGGCGAGCTGGCTGGCTAGCTAGCTGGCGAGCTGGCTGGCTAGCTAGCTAGCTGGCGAGCTGGCTGGCTGGCTGGCTGGCTAGCTGACGAGCTGGCTGGCTAGCTAGCTGGCGAGCTGGCTGGCTAGCTGGCTAGCTAGCTAGCTGACGAGCTGGCTGGCTAGCTAGCTGGCGAGCTGGCTGGCGAGCTGGCTGGCGAGCTGGCTGGCTAGCTAGCTGGCTGGCTAGCTAGCTAGCTGGCGAGCTGGCTAGCTGGCTGGCTAGCTAGCTAGCTGGCGAGCTGGCTGGCTGGCTGGCTAGCTAGCTAGCTGACGAGCTGGCTGGCTAGCTAGCTGGCGAGCTGGCTGGCTAGCTAGCTAGCTGGCTGGCGAGCTGGCTGGCTAGCTAGCAGGCGAGCTGGCTGGCGAACTAGCTGGCGAGCTGGCTGGCGAACTAGCTGGCGAGCTGGCTGGCTAGCTAGCTGGCGAGCTGGCTGGCTAGCTGGCGAGCTGGCTGGCTAGCTAGCTGGCGAGCTGGCTGGCTGGCTAGCTGGCGAGCTGGCTGGCTGGCTAGCTAGCTAGCTGGCTGGCTAGCTAGCTAGCTGGCTGGCTAGCTGGCTAGCTGGCTGGCTAGCTAGCTAGCTGGCGAGCTGGCTGGCTAGCTAGCTGGCGAGCTGGCTGGCTAGCTAGCTGGCGAGCTGGCTGGCTAGCTAGCTGGCGAGCTGGCTGGCTAGCTAGCTAGCTGGCTGGCTAGCTAGCTAGCTGGCGAGCTGGCTGGCGAGCTAGCTGGCGAGCTGGCTGGCGAGCTAGCTGGCTGGCTGGGGAGCTAGCTGGCTGGCGAGCTGGCTGGCTAGCTAGCTGGCTAGCTGGCGAGCTGGCTAGCTGGCTGGCTAGCTAGCTAGCTGGCGAGCTGGCTGGCTAGCTAGCTGGCGAGCTGGCTGGCTAGCTAGCTGGCGAGCTGGCTGGCTAGCTAGCTGGCGAGCTGGCTGGCTAGCTAGCTAGCTGGCGCGCTGGCTGGCGAGCTAGCTAGCTGGCTGGCTAGCTAGCTAGCTGGCGAGCTGGCTGGCGAGCTAGCTGGCGAGCTGGCTGGCGAGCTAGCTGGCTGGCTGGGGAGCTAGCTGGCTGGCGAGCTGGCTGGCTAGCTAGCTGGCTAGCTGGCGAGCTGGCTAGCTGGCTGGCTAGCTAGCTGGCGAGCTGGCTGGCTAGCTGGCTGGATAGCTGGCTGGATAGCTGGCTGGCTAGCTAGCTGGGGAGCTGGCTGGCTGGCGAGCTGGCTGGCTAGCTAGCTGGCTGGCGAGCTGGCTGACTAGCTAGTCCGCCAGTCAGCTGATCCGCCAGCCAGCTAGTACGCCAGCCAGCTGGTCCACCAGCCAGCTAGTCTGCCAGCCAGCTAGTCCGCCAGCCAGATAAGTAATTTTCTATTATTTATATATTCTCGAAATGTTCTTTTTAGATTCCTTATCGACTACTTATAAACCCACCCACGTTTGCATAGTATTTATATGCTTTTTAACCTAATCCATAAAATATTTAATTGTTTTTTATGGCTTGATTAAAATGTTTTTTTTTTAAATTAAATCTTACAAAGCAACACTTTGGATGTTAATTTAAACAAATATTAAGATTTTTTTATAAATTCACTTTATTGAGCTTGATAAGACTTTTTAAAACTGATTAGATAAATTATTTGGAAATTTATTTAAAAATTCTTTTTACATAAACAAGTTGTTGTCAAGATCAAAATTCATAAAATGATGATAATAAAGAAATTATTTTATAAAAAAATATATATATATATATGCATTTTATTACAAATAAATTGTTTTATAAAATAATTTCTTTATTATCCTCAATTTATGAATTTAGGTCTTGTTGACAACAACTTGTTTATACAAAAATAATTTTTTAAGAAATTTCCAAATAATTTATCTGTGGAAAATTTTTAAACATTAAAACGAAAGAAATTAAGAAATTAAATTTTAATCATGAATTAAATTCTAAAAATTTAAGCTATAATTTTTAATATTAACTTTTTAAATATACTATTTCCAAAAAGTATTAAAAATTTATATATTTTTCTATTTTGTTTTTCAATTTGAAATAAATAGATTTTAAAATAACTATTAACTGATGCTGACAACAAATTGGCGCCCAACACAGAGGAAAATATTGTAGAATTAATAAACTTTCAATTACTATAATTTTTAATTGTTAAAAAAGGATTTCAACGAATTGTCATCCGGAGGTTCAATTTTTATTAAAAAACCTAAAAATTTGAGCTTGAAAATAATGTTAACAGTTTGGCGCCCAACATGGGAGAAATATTGCAGAATACACGAACACAAATGAAATTAATTACAGCCGAATAAGAATTAATTTTGGATGTTTATTTTTTGTAACATAACATCGGCCATCGGTTGTCGTTATCAAATTCGCGAATAAGGCGAAATGGTTAAAAACACAAAATACGGGCGAGATGCCGATTTGCGCCTTTCCTAAAATCACTAATTTGTCGGGTTTATTGTGCAATCTTCACCCACGTTGGGCGCCAATCTATTAATCATATTTTCCAGCTTAAATTATGTAAATTTCCTATTTAAAATTCTGTCTCAATTTCTTAAGATCAAACTTTGAGCTAAAAACTTTAATCTCAATAGTTTAAAGTTTCATGTCTTTTATACAAATTTTCTTTTTATTACTTTTTTTTTTCCTTTAAATTTCTTTTTAAAACATTTCAATTTTTGTTTATCTATTAACGAAAATTTTTCTATTTTATTTTCTAGGTCTAGGTCATTTACAAAATCACAAACAAAATATTGTGTGTTTTTCAGAATTTTATAAAATTAAAAAAAAAAAAAAAAACTATCATTGCTAACCTTCTTCTTACACCTCTCAAGTAAAACAAATAGTTTATCAAACAATTTTAAATTTTTTTTGTATAAAAAAATAAAACAAAAATTGTTTTTACAAATAATAAAATTAATTTGTATAAATAAAATTGTGTACGCATTTTCTTTATGGTTGTTTTTCTTTTTCTCAAATTTTTCTAAAAATAATAAATATATAAGACTCAATTATTTAAAAAAAAAATCAAAATAATTGGCAAAAATACAATATTTTATATAAAATATTTTTTGTATACGAAAGTAAAAGTGAAATTTATTAAAAATATTTTTCTAATATTTTCTATTTTTTTTTTTTTTTCATTTTTACAATTTATGTTTTAGTCTTAAATTTCAAGAATTTTTTTTTTGGGCAATTTTTTAAATATTTCAGGGTAAATATTGTATTCTTCCGTCTATTAAGGTGGGTTTATATATTTTTTATTTGTTTATTGTTGATGTACCCACCTTTGTTTTTTTTTTATTTGCGTAAAATATTTATTTTTAATATTGTAATCGATTTGTTAAAGGATATGATAAAATTTTTAAGGTTAGAAGAAGGTAACCAATTTACACCTCATCGCCACATTTAAAGGAAATTTGTCAACATAAATTGAAACAAATAATATTTAATATTTAAAAAAAAAATACATTTAAATACTTTCTGAACATATTTAGGCATAACTTGCCAAAAACTGTTTTCTCTAAGAGCCTCACGTTGGGCGCCATAAATGTTAACACTTACATTTTGTTTACGGAAAGTTATTCGTGCCATTTTTTTGACAACAGTGCATAAATTATTGACAATAAATTGCAAAAGTTTTTATTGCAATTTTTTAAATTTTTGTATAATTATTTGCTAAAATATTTTATCAATTAAAACGAGCTTCAATCTAAAATGGTTTTATGTCACTAAATCTTACTCTTAAAATTTATTCAAAGTGTATACTTCCCCATACTCTTAGCTATTTTTGTTTTATTTGTTCTAAGTTTTTTTCTTCTTCTTTGCATATATAAGTGGCGCCACATTTGACAAATAAGCAAATAAAACTGAAATAAAATATACAAAAAATAGCAGAACAAAGGATAAAAAAAAAGACAAAGAAGAGGTGTTATATACACATGACTGACTGGTAGACAAATGAACGGACGGACGGACAGAGAGACAAACTAGTTGCAATATAATAATTGGAAAAGTCTGTTGTAACCAATCTCCAACCCTACCACCTTCCTACCATTAATAAATATGTTCATTTGCTATATGTTATTGAAAAAACCGTATTTCAATATTAACGAGCTTTTTTTTTTTTTAATTTCTTCATCATCTCTTCAACCATAAAAAGAATAGGGGAGGATTATTGAAAAAATATATATAAATGAAATTGTATAAGACAAAAAAAAAAAATAACCATCAGTACGTATGAGTGTTTTTAATACCCAACCATCAGAATAAAACGAGAAAGTGTCATAAGACTTTGACGTTGTCTCTTTACCTATCTACCGAACAATAGACGCCAACATATGCAATACAACTAACAAGCCAAGTGTAAACAAAACAATATTTAACTACGTATAATAATGGTTTAAATGAATATTTACTTAAGGTATTTACAAAAAAATTTAAAGGAACAATTTGTTAAACTATAATTGAAAGTGGGGAGAAAAACTTTATACAAATTTATTTTATTTTTTTGTAGTTAAATTGATTATTTTACAAGAATAAAAGAAAAAACAAGTAATATCGAAAATGTCCTCAAAAAGTTAAATTAATTTTATTATGTTAACACTGCAAGTTAAAACACTAAGCACTCTTGGAATGGATCCCTAGAGAAATATTCTTGTTATATTTATGCAACCCAAATAAATTTCTCATATTAACCACTTTACCCCACATTAACCACTTCACCCCATATTAACCACTTTACCTCAATTTAACCACTTCACCCCAACTTTAACCACTTGACCCCGCATTACTTAATATACCCCAATTTACCCTATTTTAGGCTGCCAGATAAATTTCCTACTTAACCCCACATTACCCACCTAACCCTACATTACCCGTTTTACGACCAGATAAATTTCTTACTTTACCCCACAACCCGTATAAACAATATGAAATCTGAAAAGATCTAATTAGACCTCTTAATTGGGGACAAATTTAAAATTTAATTAGATCTGATCAATCTGGGCGGATCTGGACCACAATTTATAATCCGAACCAATTTACTCGAACCAAATTTAATAAGAAAACAAAAAATTCCGATTTAATCTGAATTTATATTGTAAGATATCGATAGATTAAATTAAATATAATTATATATGTAGCATATATAGTTTTGTATTGTCACTTATATCGCTTATGTCGCTTATTCATATCAGAATTTTAGGACTTTTAAAATTGCGAAAGTGTAAAGTTTTCCTCACATGGGAATAGTTTTCACAAACCTGAAAATTTCGGACTTCCCACAGTCAAGTGTAAAAATATAGTCTTGGAAAAGTGTAATTTTTAATGGTGTTGCCACCAATGACCAAATTAAAAAAAGGCACAAAAAAATTTATAGAAAAATATGCAAAAAGTACTAAAGTACATACAAAATACCAACACTTCATAATCATTTAACTAACTTGACAGCACTTTTTTTGTTAGCGCATGTTTTGTGGATTTTTCTTATAAGTAAAAATATATATATTTAATAAAAAGAAAATGAATTTTCTTTTATAATCAAAAAAAAGAAATATAAAATAATTTATGATTAAAAAATAGAAATAAATAAAAGCTAAACTAAAAATATATATTTATAAAAATGTTGCTGCATTTTAATTTTAAAAGCAGTGCTCAAGTCACGGATAATGCAGTTTTGCAAGAGTAAAATTTCTGACATGAATACACTTATAATGAAATATTGCTTATATGAATCTAGATATCGATATTTGGAAATATCAAATTATATCTATTCCTATAAAATTGGATTAATTAGATATATTTAGATGAGACCAAAACTCTGATGTAATCGAATTAAAGTATATATTTTTATATCTAATTTTATATAATTTTATTTTTTTTTTTATTCTAATTATACATCACCAATTTCAGTATCTAAATGAATCAGATTCAAAAATTAGTTTTAACCGGTACTTTTCTATAAATTTTTTTTTGGTACATTTGAAAACGCCTCATATGATGGTACCAGTTCTGGTATCAAAAGTGACCAGATATGGCATCAGATCTGCTCATATCTGGCCACTAAAATCTCCAAATTTTCTTGATCCCTATAGATATGAACATTTCTGCTACTTGATCTGATCATATCTGGCCACAAAGTTCATAACCTATGTCGTATCTTATCATATATAACCAGATCTAGCATCAGATCTAATTAGGTTCAATTACATTCAATTAGTTTAGAAGCAGAGCTGATATTTAATAATTTTTTACGCTGGATTACAAAGAATGAATTTTCTTTAGAAATTAAAATAAGCCAGAAATGAAATTATGTCATTCACAGTTTTTAGAATCACTTAACAGGGAGTGCTGGAATAACGTAATAAGTACAAGGTTAATAAGACTCCTGAGACTTATAGCACTCTGATGGTATAATTAAATTGCAGTTATAATTTACAAAAAAAAAACTTTTTTGTCTTTTATTATCACACGATTGTATATTATTTGTAAAACATTTATTAAATTTATAAAAAACAATAAATGACAAAAGAAAAATCCTGGTAAAATCAATAACATTTACGTTTCGGTAATACCGAAACTTAAAACTTTAAATGAAATTTTTTTCATGCATACACATGATCTCATTGATTTTCTAATAAAACCCCTTTAATGGAATATTTTTTCTGCACAATACAAAAACATTCCTTAAGTCCTTAACAAATTTGTTTTAACAATTTTTTTTCTATTTATTTTGTTCGTCAGGGCAATAATATGTACAGCGAGTAGTTAGTAATTTATTTTTACATGTTCTGCAATATTTGCATATATAAAATGGGATTTTTTTACTGCCGTTGTCGTCAGTTATATTGTTTTGGAGAAAGGCGTCATATGAGAAGTTGATGTATTTTGCATATAAAGTATAAAAAAAAACAAATTTATTTTTTATATAGAATAATATTTTTCATTTAAATAATAATGCTTTTGAAATTAGAGGAAAACTAAATTTGAATATTTTTATATGCGTAAAAGAATATGTATAAATTTAAGTTGAAAATATTTAAATTAAGGTTGAAGATTTTTAAATTGAAATTGAATTTTTTGAAGGTTAATAGTACCTAAACACAGCCCTTAGAGCCTTAGAGGGCTAAAATTGTAAATTTTTATATTAAAATTTAACATTCTTAAATTAAAATTCAACATTTTTTATTTAAAATGTATCACTACAAAATTTTTAAAAATAGAATTTAATTTTAAATTACAATTTAACATTTTGATATCAAAATTTAACATTTTAAAATTAAAATTCAAAATTTTAAAATAAAAATTCAAAATTTTTTTAGTAAAATTTTAATTCAACATTTTATGGTAAAACAAATTCAACAATTTATAGTAAAATTTAAATTAAACATTTTTTAATTAAAATTAAACATTTATAATTTTAATTAAAATTAAACATTTATAATTTTAATTAAAATTAAACATTTCTAATTTTAATTAAAATTTAACATTTCTAATTTTAATTAAACTATTCTAAATAAAAATTCAACATTTTGTATTGAATTCAACATTTTTTAATTAAAATTGTAAGTTACTTTTATATAAATATTAAGTATTTTAAAGTTAAAAATGTTTCGAAATAAAATTCAAAATCTAAAATTTAATTTAACTAAATATTTAACATTTTTAAATAAAAATTTTACATTGTTAAATCAACATTTAAAAATGTATGACATAAAATTCTCTAATTAAAATTCAATTCTTTAAAATTTAAACATTTTATTATTAAATTCAATAATTTTTTAATTTATATTCAACATTTCTTTTTTTTATAAAAATTGAGCACATTAAATTAAAAATAAATATTCGAAAATAAAAGTTTAACATTTTTTAAGAATAATTCAACATTTTTAAATTAAAATTAAAACATTTTTAAATTAAAATTAAAACATTGTTAAATTAAAATTAAAACATTTTTAAATTAAAATTAAAACATTTTTAAATTATTATTTAAACATTTTAAAATAAAAATTTAATGATTTTAAATTAAAACACTTTTAAACTAAAATTCTACATTTTTTAATTATAGTTAAACACTTTTTTAATTCTAAATTTTTAAAATAATATAAAATATTTTTAAAAAAAAATTCAACATTTTAAATCAAAATTCAAAGAGAATAAAAATGTTCATTTTATACGTGATACAGAATATAAACAAAACAGGAATTTGTAATAAGTTGCTATTATTTATTATTATAAATCAATTAATCTTTTCAGTAAACAAAATATAATTTCCTACGCATAAATTGTCTTTTTATATTAAAAAAAACATACGTCTAGTAGGCTCATTTGTAAAATTTGTTTTTTATTTGTTTTCTTGAAAATACAATTTTTTTTTTTAATGTGTAAATTTTATCGGACATTAAATTTTTAATAAATTATACGAGAGTCGAATTTTTTAGCAATCTTCTTGTCAGCTCTTTTAAATACTCACACGATTTGTGATAATTTGGGTCTTTATGTTTATGAGTAAAATGGAGAGTAATATTTTTCTGGACCTTAATATCAAATTTTTAATAACGCTATATTAAATAATCATTTTAAAAAATATTTTTTTTTGTATGTTTTTGTATTGGAAAAACTTTCGTTTTTCTTTTTTTGTGAATAACTCTTGTTCAAACTCTTTTCCCGATTTTTTTTTCCTAGAAAATACAAACAGTATACGAAAGTATTTTAAAGATAAGACGACGATGCCTTGAGTGGACGTCGAACGACCGGCTAGGCTAATATGTGCTAAGTTCTTTTCTTGTGTTCTGATTCAAATACTCACACACTATGGCATTCATTAAATATGTGTTTGTTTTATAGAGATGCCAGACTATATTTATATTTAAAAATGTTTAAATTAAAAAATTAAATTAATGCTTTTTGAATAAAAATCACAAATTTTAAAATTTTTTGAAATAAAAAGAAAAATTTTAGAATAAAAAGAAACAATTTTAAAGTAAAGTTGTAAACAAAACTTCAAATTAAATATTTGGAAATTAAATTTAAATAATTTGAAATTAAAATTGAAAAATTAAATTTTTATTTATTTTTGTGTTAAAATTAATTATTTTTAAATAATATAACTTAATTTGATCTTATTTTAATATTAATATTAAATTTTTTTTTAAGCTAAAGATCCTTTTTTATAAAATTTCTTATTTTATTTTCGATATTTCGCTAACAATTTGTTAGCATCTTCAGGAAATTTTGTTTTCCTGAAGATGCTAACAAATTGTTAGCGAAATATCGAAAATAAAATAAGAAATTTTATAAAAAAGGATCTTTAGCTTAAAAAAAATTGAATATTAATATTAATTATTTTTTTTTTAAATTAAACGTTTTTTTAATATGAATTCAACATTTTTTTAATTTTATAAAATAAAAAAAATTGAAATTAAAATTAATTATTTTTATAGTATCAAAAATAAATATTTTTAAAATAAAACTATTTTTAAATTAATATTAAAAAAATTTAAATTAAAATTAATTATATTTAAAGTATTAAAAATAAATATATTTGAATTGAAATTAATTATTTTTAAATTAAAATAAAATAATTTTAAATTAGAATAAAATATTTGTAAATTAAAATTATTTTTTAATTAAAAAAAATCTTTTGAAATTAAAATTAATTCTTTTTAAATCAAAATAAAATATTTTTAAATCAAAATAAAATATTTTGAAATTAAAATTTATTATTTTTAAATCAAAATAAAATATTTTTAAATCAAAATAAAATATTTTGAAATTAAAATTTATTATTTTAAAATTAAATATTTTTTAAATTAAAATTAATTATTTTTAAATCAAAATTAATTATTTTAAAATTTAAGTTAATTGTTTTTAAATTAAAATTATTTATTATTAATTTGAAACATTTTCAAATTAAAATTTAACATTTTTGAATTATAATAAATTTTTTAATTTAACATTATTATATTAAACAATTTTGAGTTAAATTTCAAAATTTTTAATAAAATTTCATCATTGTTACAACTTAAAATTTAAATATATTGACATTTAATTTCAACATTTTAAATAAAATTGAAAATCTTAATTAAAATGGAAAGTTTGAAAAAAAAAACAAATTACTGATAGTCGTTATATTTGTTAAGTATTTTATAAAAATCTGGCATCTCTGTTTTTTTTTACAATATTTACTTAAAACAAAGTTTGTATAACTGATAATATTTTCTGTTTGTATTTTTATTTAGCCTCTCTCCTGTGTTAAGTTTATGGACAATAGTGTTAGTGTAGAAAATACACAAAATAAAAAAACAGAACGCATTTTATTTAATTTAATTTCAAAATTTAGTGTTGTGGTATATTTCTTCGCAGTACTACTACTACAACATTTTGTCGGTCTGCTCGTAATATTTACTCACTCATACATCATTAGAAGTAGGAAAATAGCAAGAAAGAAAAACAAAAACAATTTTAATATTGTTTTTTTCACAAATTTCAGTACAATTGTGCACTTATGAGAGTCAACATGTTGTTTTGAAATTAAAGAAAAAAAAAAATAATAAACTCCAGAGAAAAAACAAAAAAAATCATTAAAATTAAAAATAAATCATTAAAAAGAATTTAAAGAAAAACTTTTAAAATTTATAAAAAAAATTAAACAAGTGAGAATTATTGGAAAATATACACAACTAAAAATTAAATAAAAAAATGTTTTGCCCAAAAAAAAATTTAATAGAAAATTTCTACTATAGTATGATTATAATCATATAAATTAGGGAATTATAAAAATAATTTTCATTTTAAGCATTAAAAACTTTTATAAAAAACACAAACAAAATATTTTCTAATATTTCAAAAATATATATTAAAACAACAATCACAGAACATGTTATTAAAATATACAATGTGAAAGTTTTTCATACAAATTTAGAATACCTGTGTTAATTTTGCTATACGTGTTTAAAAATAAAAATAAAAACAAAGAAAAAAAAATAAGTTAGCGGAAATATTTTGTATTTTATTTTAACCAAGTGAGAATTCTTAATAAAAAACCGGCAAGCAAAGTAATAGATTGTTTAAATAAATTATCACAAAGTATTTTTTAACTCGAAAATATAATTTATTGTAGAAAAATAAATTTAAAAATATTAAAATTTTTTTTAAACATTCGAAATGTAAAGTTATAAAAAAACTTATTTAAATTTGAGTTTTAATAATACGTTCATACTGATCACCAAAATATGTTCTTCGTATTTTAAATTAAAAATAAATATTGTAAGATTGAAGATATTAATTAATAAAACATTTTGAATTTAAAATAAAGCATTCTGAAATTTAAATGAAACATTTTGAAATGAAAATTAAGCTTTTTTATGTTAAAGTTAAATTTAATAAAATTTTTATTTGAAATAAAAATAACTCAAAAAATGTTTAAAAGTTTAACTTTCTTAAAATTAAAAATAATTATTTTTTAATGAAAAAATAAAAAAAAAATTAAGTAAAAAATATTGTATTTTAAGTTGAAATTATTTCACTTTAATTTGAAATTATACGATTTTAAAATTGGCTCCCAACGTGTTTTTGAGCTTTAATTTATACAATAGTCTTAACTAAGCTTTTATTAAGACAGTAATAAGACAATTCTGAGATTTACACCCCAAAATTTGTTATTAATTGAACTTTTATTTATATTCTCAATTACAATTTGTTTCTTGCTATAAAAAGTTTCAAGATTAAGTTTTAATATTGAGCTTTATAAAAAGGTCTCTCATAATTACAATATTTATTGATATTTCATTTATTTAAAATGATCCTTAGTAAGGCTTTTTTTAGGATGTACAAAGCTTTACTATTGAGCTTTAATATTAAGCTTTACTTTATACTATAAATAGGATTACAATTAAGCTTAAATTTAGTCATTAAATTATCCTACTATTGAACTTTGGTAATAAGCTTTTATACTATAAAGAGTTCTTCAATTGAAGTAAAAAAAAGCTTCACGATTAAGCTTTAATGTAAAGCTTATAATCATACTATAAATAGACTTTCAAAATGAGATTTTATTTGCACTTTAAAATGAACAACTATTCAGCTTTAATTTAGACCGGTAATATTAAAAATTCTTATAAAGGAAACAAATTTATTTAAAAATATTTAAAAAAATAAAACAAAAATAATAAGCTTAAAAAAATAATATAAACGTAAAGAGAATTATAAACAGTGTTAAAAAATATTTCTGAATTTGTGGGGAAAAAAACTTTTTTTATAAAAACAGTATAAAACTATTTTAAAATTTTGGAAATTTGTTTAAAGTTTCTAATATTTTATGAGAATTATAAAATGTGTGTTTAAAACTACAATTTTTAATTAAATATAAACCTTATGAGAATTATAAAATGTGTGTTTAAAACTACAATTTTCTAAATTTTTTTGGATTAAAATAATAAAAAAAAAATGTTTCTAATAAACTAATAAAATTTATTAAATTTTAGATTTCTTTTTAATATAAAAAAAAAAGTTATTAAAACTTATAAGCCATGTGACTTAATTAATATCTCAAAAAAAAAAAAAATAAAGAAATTGTCAACAAAAAAAAAAGTGAAAAATATTTGAAATGGTAAAAACAAAATACTAAATAAACTGCAACAAAAGAAAAACAAAATCTTAACTTGATTTAAGCCAATTAACAAAACAAACTTATAAAAATTAAAAAAAAAAAAACTATTTTTAACTGGAATATACACAAAATAAATTATATAAAAAAAGAAAAGCGAAATAAAAAAAGAACCCCTGATGGCAACATTAGCAATAGAACAAAATAACGCCCACACCATAATAACAACGACGACGACGGCGGATGACACCACGACCGATAGCAGTTGTCTATTGACAAGTAAACCCATTAAAATTCCCCTATATAATGCAGAACGTTTTTCAACACAATTATCTACGGGATCAGCAGATTCAGCCTGTGTTGTCGTTGTAAATAATGGTAAAGCCAAAAAACATAATTCCTCCTCTTCAGCATCTTTGACAAATGCCGCCAATAATGGCAATAAACTTAATTCTACACAATCCCTAAATGTACGCAGTGCATCGTTGAGTCTACATGGAGCTGCATATCCAAAATCTCAATTACAAAAACTTAAGCAACCAGCTTATCGTCAACTTTTGTCACAAGACAGTGGCATAGATAATGATCGTGATTCTACTGTAGGCTCTCAGCAACAATTGCTTAAATCTGCGCAATGTTCCTCATCCAGCAGTGAGTCGATAGGAGCTAATTCTTCCGGAGATTTATCACAATCTAAATACTCGGAAGATAATCTAGAATCTGAAGCTTCAATTGGCTATTCTGGTAGTACTCATAGTTTTGGAGCTACTCGTCGTATAAAATATAAATCATGCAATAGTTCTACTACACTGGGTTGCTTGGGTCTTGAAGATCGTATAGATGAAGTAGAAGATCTTCATGATGATGATGATGATGAAGATGACGAAGAACTTGATCAATCACCCGCCTTGGGCGAGGATGATGATGATGATGAAGATGCTGATGATACTGGTTTACAAATGTCTTTAAATCCACACAAAGTATCACAACAACAGCAACAACCGCAAAATATAACAAATTCCTTACAAGTTTCCCAAAAACCCGAAAGAATTATACCAGCTCCAAAAACTTCTACAATATCAGTGCCGGATGTTAAAAAATTACCGGCGGCATCCTTAGCAAAAGCTGCTAAAGCTCCCATCCAAAGTCAACAAGTTTTGGCCACCGATGGCAATTATTACTTTCCCCTACTTAATATTTCGGATGATCCTACCATTAATCCAAAATTAATTAACAAAAAAGATGGTCTCCAAGACTGTATGTATTATTTAGATGAATTTGGTAGTCCCAAATTAAGAGAGAAATATGCCCGCAAACAAAAACAAAAGGAAGCCAAACAACAAAATAAAGCTAAGAAAAAGTTGGAAGAAGCATCCAATTTGCATATTAATGCTACCAAAAAACGTCAATGTACTTTAACAACTCAAGAATGTCAAGTCCTTGATGAGCAGCAATCGACTAATAATAAATCCAAAAATATAAATGAAACTCACTGTGATACTAAAGAAAAAACTAGTAATTTAAGTTATGCTAAGAAGGCAACAACAATTGATTGTTGCAAGACAACTAATGGAGGAGATGGAGAAGAAGTGGAAAAGGCAGAAATTGCTACCGAAGATGATGATATGGAAAATAATCAAATGAAAACGTCAACAACACCTTCCTGTGTTAGTTGGACTAAAGTCATGCAAAAGTTTAAAAATATATTAGGTAAAGTTGAATTATAATTTAATTTTGATATTTGATTTAGTAGGATGAGGTTTAAAAAGAGGAATCTGAATCGACACATGCCCAAAAATAGGGCATACACTTAAGACCGAAAGTCGGTTTATTGTGCTCTAGTGGTATTTGATTTAACTACACAAACTTTTCTTTAAAGAGCTTTGAATTAGATCAAGAGGTATAAGCTTTTAATTTAGACAAAAAAAAAAGTCATATGATTGAATTTCGATTTAGACAATTGAGCATTAATTGCAACAATATAAAGACCCACACAATTGATTTTCAATTTGAATAATAAACGTTTTGAGATAGAGCTTTAGTTTGATGTTAAAAAGTTATATAATTAAGCTTGCATTTAATATAAAAAATATTCCATAATAAAAGCTTTTGTTTATACTTGATTAGATTACAAAAAGCTCATGGATACAATTTTTATTTAATGAGCTTAATATTAAACATTTTATTACAATTTAAACTATAAAAAGATCCATGAAAGAGCTTTTATTTCCACAGAGCTTTAATTACAATAAAAAAGCTTTGTGGACAAAACTTTTATTTTTATGTAAAGAATTTTATAATAAAGCTTTCAAAGGGTGTTTTTGCTTTAGAAGTGTAGAACTTTTAGTTAAAATAAAACACAGACTTACGAAATTAAACAAAAAAAGCTTTTTTTTAATTAGAAGTATATTAAATGGCAATTAATTATTTAAATACTTTAGTGCCATCATTAAAATTCAATGAAGCAATTTATGAGCAAATGTGAAGAAAATTGCAATACAAAGGAAAATGAAAGTAATTTTTTTACATTCGGATCTAAAAAATCATTAGGAGAAGATTATTTTATCATGATGGAAAATATAAAATTTTTTTACTGTCACATTTAGCAGAATAAAAAATATAAAAATTGGACCTTCCGAATGCGCTTGTGTCCAAAATGGTTTTTAATTATAAAATTTCAAATATTAAGCTAACAAATAAAAACTTTATTTTAAATAAAAGTTCTACACCTCAAAAAAAAAAAACACCCTACATTAAGATTGAGCTTTTACTACATTACAAAAAGTTTATGAATAAAACATTTATATAATGAGCTTAATTTTACAAAAAGAATAAATTTTTATTAAATGTAACAAAATTTTATTAAATAATATTAAAAATTTTCAAAAAAAAAAAAAAAAAAAGTTTGTAATTGAGCTCTAATTATATAATTTATATTTTTTCTTTTAAATTTATTGTTAACAAATTCGCTAAATATTTTTTACTTTTTCTTTTCTTTTTAGGTAAGTTACTATGCAATTTTAATCATAATATTGTTTTTGGCGATAAGAACTTTTTTTTAAGGTAAGGTTAATCTAAAAAAATCATCAGATTGGTTAGTAACTTCGATTAAATGTGGTGAAATGATAAAAACTGAAGTGATTTATTTAAGGTAGTTTAGATTTCAAACTTGAGTGTTTTGTTTTTAAAGAATTTAAGTAAGAAGTCTAAAAAAACTCTTACTATTAAAGAAGGTTACACATGACAATGCTGCTTTATGTGCTATTAAAAATATTTGGCTTATCGACTTTAATAATAAAGAAAATATTCATTTATTTTAAGAAAACTATTACTGATTTTTATTGATTTATAATCGATTTTTAAAGTAACAAAAATGGAAAATTTTTAAAGACATTTGATAGCACTGCTCTCTACGATGAATTAAATCATTGCCAGATGTAACAAATGTTGATCAAGTGCTAATCAAGCATTGCCTCATATAACTTAAGTGCGGCCAATTTAGTTGTTTTCTTTAAATTTTGAGTGTTTTTTTCATTCTTGTGCTTCTTATAATCCCCTTGATACTAATTCTTTTGTTTAAAATCACTTCGAATGCTCATGCCAATCTTAAACTTTGTACTCGTGTTATTAATTATCACATTTTTAAAAATAACCTATTAACTTAACACTATAAACAATAATAAATTTTCAAATATAGAAACTATTTTCACAATTTTTTTTTTTGTAATCATTGCACTAATTTATACAGACATCTCTACTCCATACAAAGTTTTTGTGTGGTTTTATGTAAACATTATACAAGAAAAGAACAAAGAAATATAAGCAAATAATTAACTTTTACAGATAAGACCATAATAACTAAAGGCATATGTAAGTAATTTGAATGATATTATTACAATATCTTGCAAAAATAATATGAAACATTTAGTAAAAATTTTAACAAAGAAACAAAAGGAAAATTAAGAAACTCGTAAGAGATATTTTTCTCATATTTAACAGATTTCTAAAGAATATTAAGTGTTTGAAAAACGTTCAAAGAATCAGAATCTGTTAATTTGTTTCCTAAATTATTGTCAATTTGGCAAAATTTTCTTTAAAAACAAATTCTTAGGTGGTTGATATATTTTTCGGTCAAAAATAGATGGCAACATTTGAGATGTTGCGATAAAACATTCAAAAATGTTAAGTAACATTTTATGTACTTGGATCTTTTGGAATAAATTGAAAATTTTTGCTAAAACTCGTTTTTGAATTGTTTAAATATTTTATAATTTCAAATTTAAAATGTTGGCAGTCAGTAAGCAACATTAATAAGCTAAATTTTTTGTGTTCTTATATAGCATTAAATATTTTTAATTTTAAAATTATTTTTCTTTAGAAAATTTTTAAAATTCTTTACTTTTCCCCCGATAAATTCTCTTAGCAACATTTAAATTAAGTTTGAGATGTTGCTAGTGAAATTTCGGCATCCTTTTGCAACCAGACCTTAAAAAAATATAAATTTTTAATCAATTCACATTTAATGAATCATTGAATAATTCAAAATTACTTCAAATCAATTATTGTGAGACATAATTTAATTTAATATAAAATTATTGATTTAATGTTGATTACACTGAATAATTTGTTTTATGATTTAATTCTCGAAATGTAAATTAAATGAAACATTCCTGATTGAAATGATTTAAACTTAAGTCAATTCGTTTAATTCTATTAAAAATAACATTCAAAATTTTATTGATTCTTAAAATTGTAATTTTTTTAAATAAAGTAGCAAATAAAAATAATTTTGCAAATCTTTAATGAGATTTAAAATTTATTATTATATTTTTGAAGATCAAAAATTATGTTTACAACTCTGAAGGTTTTTTTTTAACTGCGAATTTTTAAAACATTGATTTGTTTTCCCTCACAATTTTGTTCAGCAGTATTTAAGCTTATTTAATTTAATATGCTACATTGTTTAGCAACATTTTATGTAATTCATATAAATAATTGTATATAGAAAAATTCCCAAGCTCAAAGATATGGTTTGTGATTTTGTTTTTCTACTAAAATGTTTTTTTTAAGTGGGTTTTAACGTCGCTCAGCTACATTTTATGTTTGTCCAAAATATTAAAAAAAAATTGTTTTTCGCTCAGCTACATTTTATGTTTATTCAAAATATTACCATTAAAAAATTAATAAATTTTCTTTTAAAATCTTTTTTTAATGATTTTAATGTTGCAATTCTGTGTATGAAAAATTGTTTAGCAACATGGTTGCTAAACAATATAAAACATTTTTATGTAGAAAAATTTTCAAAGATTCGTTTGAATTTAGTTTTAATTTCCCTTTAAAAGGTTTCAAGATGCTAAACATAATATCGCTTTAACAAATTATTCAACATTTTCAAGTTCGTTTTTTAATTTCTTTGCCCCGTAAAACGTTTAAGCAATATGTATACAAGATGCTTCTTGGCATTGTTTAAACATTTTAAAATGTTTAAACATTTTTCTTTTAACGATATCATTTGTTTTGCAACATATTATATTAGATATTAAAAAAATACTTCCAAAATGTCTCTGCAACATTTTAGATGTTGATAACAACATTGTTACTAAACATTTTATTTAATAAAAAAATTAACTAAACAATTTTGTTTATAAAAAAAGTTCAGGTTGAAGACTTTATTTTGTTTTTGCAGTAAAATGTTTCTGCAACATTTAATAAGTTGCCATTTAATATCAAACATTTCAACATTGTTGTTTCTGATAAAATGTTTCGCTCATATATGAAATGTTGCGGTAGAATTAATGTTGCTTAACAACATTTTTATGCATTTTTGAATTATTTATTTTAGACCACTTTGTAATAGACATTTTGTAATATTTTTTTTTTTTGCAGTTAGAATCCTTTAGCAACATTTGATTGCATTTACAGCATTTTTGTGTTTTTTAAAATTTCTTTATACAGAAAATTGTATTTTTTTTTATAATTGTTTGTTTAATATTTTTTTTTATACTAAAAAAATTTTAAAAATGGAAAATTTTTGAGATTTTTAAGCAATTCAGTTAAATATGTTTTCTGAATAATTTTATTGTTTTCCTGTAAACATATTATATACATATATTTTTTTCTTTTTAATTGATAAAGACTTTATTTTTATATTCGCATTTATAAAATTTATTTCAAGTTTTTATTGTTGTTGCTATATTGCAAAAAAAAAAACAACAACAAAAATATATATATATTGCTTCTTTTTTTCTTATCAAAGCTTATGTCGAGTAATATTTTATTGTATTAATTATCATAAATTACCATGATTTAGCAAATATAATTTTGTTGCTGTAGGCGAATTCCTTTAAATTTTTTTTATATTTTTGAATTATTATTTTTTTTAAAATATCTTTCATATTACCATTAGCTTAAATGGTTCCAAAGCGATATGAAAGTACAGTATTGCTTAAAAACCCACCACTGGGATTTTCAAAATTTGATCGGGTTTTAATATGCATACCCCTTTCAATTTCTCTATGCGTTTTAATGGCGATTACGGTGCAAAAACTCAAGAAACGTAGCCAAATTTTATTTAATTTAATTTATTTTATTTAATTTTATTATCCTGAGCAGTTTGGAGTTAAAAAATTATGGAAATCCATCCAACCGTTTAGAAATTATTCCAAAAAAAAAATATGAAATCGTTCCACGGTTCTGAAGATGTTAAGGATGACTTCGCATTTGTAATACAACTTTTTTAATCACAATTTTTAAGCCTCGGGACCAATTTCTATAATTTTTAACACTTCTCAGGAGAAAAAAAAATTTTTGGGCAAAAATGGTTTAACTATATTTAAGTCTTTGCGTCATGGTCGCCATTAAAACAGACACAAATTTCACAACGCCATAATATTAAAATCCAAACTAAGTTTGCAATGGCTGAAATTTATGTTTACTTTGTGTATTTTTTTACTTTTTTTTTAATTACACTCAACTTTGATAATCATCAAATTATTTAAGAAAAATTAAATGTAGAAAAAATGTATTAAACAAATTAAATGTGAAAAAAAAATACAATTTGACGTCATAAGATTTGAAGAATTTTATTTGACACCTAAACTGGGAGTGTTTGTTATTTAACATTTAAGAGGTGTTTCCAGCTGATGTTTTTCTTTAGACGAACGAATATACAATAACAAAATACATGTAGTCCCTAATTCGTCCCGCGAAGAACGTTTTAAGGAAACACCTTTGTTAAATTTACCTTCTAAAATGTAAAGAAACATTCGAATCTTTCCCTTTTTATTTACAATTCTTTTCTAGCAAATCCTAAAAGTATGCTATAAATTTGTGTTTTGTTTATTCTTCAATTTTAGTTAATTTTATATACAATTTATTGTATTTAGTTTGTTTTTTTGCAAATGTTTTATGTTTCAAATTTATATATTTTTGAAAATTGTTTTTAAACACCAGACGTGCCTTTTTAATAATTTATATTATTTAGTTCATGTGCGAGGTGGCTAAATAAATTTTAAACTTAAAACAAATTGACAAAAGGTTTTAAAATTTCTTTGAAAAAATATTTAGAAAAATTTTAAAATTTTATAAAAATTTGGAATCTAGTTTAGATTTTATTTAGCCACATCGCACTCACCCTTAGTATGATTATATTTTTTGTCGAAAAACATGTCAATCAATTTTGCTGCTAAAAAAAAAATTTATAATTTTATTTAAATATTTGTTGAAAGCCTTTCATTTTGAAAACACACAAATTTTATTAATAGTCATGTGTTTTTTAAAAATAATAACACATAAACAATTGTTATGAAAACAATAATTTGAAATTCTAAATAAACAGGATTTCCAAGATAATTATGAGTTTATTATTTATATTTAACACAACATTATGATGAAATTTATGTATTAAGAAAAAAAATATATTTAATAAAAACTCATCTCAATATATATTTGTATATAAAAAAAAATAAAAATGGCCAATTGAAGTGTAATAGTTATTTCGGCAACATTGTTTAGAAACATTTTAGATTGTATAAAAATTATTCATCATTACATATTTCTTTACTAAATGCAAAAATTTAATTTAAATTTAGATTTTAGTAACATTTAAATTAGTACAACTTTGTTTAGAAGAATTTTTGAATGGAAGGTACAATAGTTATTTCGGCAACATTGTTTAGAAACATTTTAGATTATATAAAAATTATTCATTATTACATATTTCTTTGCTAAATGCAAAAATTTAATTTAAATTTAGATTTAAGCAACATTTAAATTAGTACAACTTTGTTTAGAAGAATTTTTGAATGGAAGGTACAATAGTTATTTCGGCAACATTGTTTAGAAACATTTTAGATTATATAAAAATTATTCATTATTACAAATATCTTTACTAAATGCAAAAATTTAATTTAAATTTAGATTTTAGCAACATTTAAATTAGTACAACTTTGTTTAGAAGATTTTTTGAATGGAAGGTACAATAGTTATTTCGGCAACATTGTTTAGAAACATTTTAGATTATATAAAAATTATTCAAAAATTTAACTTTAAATTTTAATTTTAGCAACATTTAAATAAGTACAATTTTGTTTAGAAGCATTTTTGTATGGAAGTACAATAGTTATTTCGGCAACATTGTTTAGAAACATTTAGATTATATAAAAATTATTCATTACTACATATTTCTTTACTAAATGCCAAAATTTAATTTTAAATTTAGATTTTAGCAACATTTAAATTAGTACAACTTTGTTTAGAAACATTATTGAATATTTAACTTATCGTAAATTAATGTAAATTCATCTGTTTCTAAACTTTAAAAACTCATTTTTGTTACTTTAAAAGTTCTCTGCAACTTTGTATACAAACATTTTTAAAATTGTTTAGATGAAATTAATTTTTTGTTTTGTTATTGCGAAACAGTGTTTAAGCAACACTTAAAATGTTGCGTATCAATAGCAACCAAATTTTTTAAATCAAAAATTATAAAACATTTTTTATCAGAATATTTATCAAGTTAAAAGATATTTTTAATTTTATTTTTCCAGCAAAATTTTTAATAAATATTTGAAGTTGTTACAAGTTAATATATAACAATGTTTAGCAACATTTTGTGTTGTTTAGCAGCATTGAAAAAGATAAAGAGCTCAGACTTTGTTTTTTTATGGAAATATTTTAAAATTTTGAACAATTTTTCAAAATACACAGATTTATTTTTTTTTCCTTAATTTGGAACATTTACTATTTCTTTGGCTTCTTTTATTGCTAACTTAAAAAATTGTCTGCAACATTTGAAATGTTGCCTGTCTGGTATTTCTATTTAAAGCATTACTTAGGAAACATTTTTTTTTTTTTGGAAAAAAACTAATTTTTAAAAATTCTTATAAACATATTGATACTAAAATTTAACATCAACATGTAGCTGGCCAAAACACACGTGTAATTCTATCAACATTTTGACTATTGTTAATTAAATTTGATACCTTTAGTTGAACAAAATTTAGATAAGATTTCAAATTTATATTTGTATATATTCAGAAATATATACAAGTGTGCCAAAAAAAATATTATTATTATTATTTCAAATTTTACCTCGTAACCCTTTTTAATAGAAAAATTATACAGTTTGATTAAAGGAAAAGTCGTCATATCTTATGAATAAAATATAAATAAAAATTATATGGAAAATTCTTCACATTGTATATAGTGTAATGAATATTTAACAAGAAAATCTATTTTAAAAAAATATATATATGAAGGAAAAGAAATTTATGTATTGCTGCAGCAGGCAAATACAATAATTATAACAATGGTGACGCCGATGATGATAATAATTTTTATTTACTGTCACGCGACTGTTAGCATTATATATATATATATATATATTTCTTTGAAAGTACTTCAACAGTAATAAAAAAAATATATATGTAAAATAAGACAAAGAAATTATTTTAAAATAATAAAAAAATTACATTAAAAAAAATAACAAGATTATTTAAGAAGAAAAAGGAAAAATTAAAAAAAGCGGCAAAACAGATAATATAAAATGCAAAACGAATATTTGAGATTAATTGTGAACATATTTTTTTAAGATCAATTTCCTGTTTTAAAGACAAAAAAATATATAAATTTCTTAAATATTAAATATATTTTTGCTAAATAAGATCAAAAATAGCTACAATGTATATCAATATGTTGAAATGCTAGCAACATTTCTGTTGTCTTCTTTAAATTAAAATATTACAGAGTTGCTATTTTTCTTAACTGTTTGAATGATCATTTAATATACTAACTACGTAGCAACATTGTTGCTAAAATTGCTAGCAACATTTTATGATAAGCCTATCAAATAATTTTTCTTAGATTTTTTCTAATTTTAATGGAAACATAATATGTTGCCAACATATTTATTGTTTTGTTTTGTTTAATATCTCTTTTGCAATAATGTTGCTAAAGTATGATGATAAACATTTAAATTTAAATTATTGAAAAAAAACTCTATATTCCCCCTTACTTTTTGATAAAAATAAATCACCTACGCTTTTTTTACCTGCCCATAAAGGAAAATGTAAAAAATTAAAATATTTTAATAAAAATCTTTACACACAAAAATTGTTTAAATTGTCAAGAAAACAACTAAATTAAATGTGCAAAAATTCAAGAAAAATTTGTCGTACAACATTAATGCTACGTTTAACAATGACATTATATGAGTTTTGTCATTTAAATTTATATATAAGACAATTTATTATAAAAATGATGATTCAAAAATTTTAATTGAGGGAAAAAAATACAATTTTTAAAGAAATTAAAAAAAATAAAATATCTACAAAAATCTTTAGCGATTTTTTTTCTAAATATTTTAAATTATCAAAACGGCCCATTCTTGAAAAGTTATATTTTAATAATAATAATTAAACAAGTTTGTTGTTGTTGTCACGCAAAAAAAAAACTATAAATTTTATACAATAGATTACTTTTAATATTTTTCCTATATAGATAAAATAAATAATAATATCTTGATAATTATAAATAATTAACGAATTTTGTAATATTAACAAGTGTTAAAAATTTATTAAAAATCTATTTAATTAGTATTAATGATGTACACGCTTTTTAAATATGAAACAAAAACATTTTGCTATTACATAGAAATATTGAAATTAACCCAATTTAGATGGTAAACATGTTTAACTTTTCAATATATATTTTTCTTTTAATGGTATAAAAAATCATGTTGTAAAAAAAAAACATTTGTGCAAAATTAGAAAAAAAATTGTTTTTCTAGAAATTTTCTATGTTCTAGAAATATTTTAATAGTTAAACAGTTATTGCCTACAATAATAGGAATTTTTGTCTACGATGTGTTGCTGGCAACATGTTGCGTAGCAAGGTTATTTTTGGTATATTAAAAAACATAAATTTACTAGCGAAGCAGATACACCACAAATGATAATAGAGTAAGAATCTATAATTGTTGCTAGCAACATGTTGCGGCGTGTAGGAGTATTTTCACAATATTAAATATTTATTAATAATTATATTAGCGGCTGTAATAATAGAGATTTTCTTATGACAGGAATTCGAAATATTGTATGTTTTTACATAAATGTGTCTTAAAAAAAGGTATATGCAAATGGCAGTAAAAGTTCTGCATCTATGATTGTTGTTAGCAACATATTGCAAGCAATGCCAGTTTTACGCAATCAAAAAAAAAAAAAAAATAATATTACAAAAATGTCCCCATGTAATAGACGAAATAATAAATTTGGTGAAAAACAGTCATTATATATTTAAAAATAAAACAGAACGACAAAAGTTTTTTATCTATGATAATATATCGTTTTTTATTTACATTAGTTTCTAGGCAACATGTTGCAAAATTTAATTTTTTTTTTTAAATTGTTTTAACAAAAAAGTTCAGTGATTTTTTTGCTACAAGTGTTGCTAGCAACATGTTACAGAGTAAAACTCGAGATCGTAAAACATTCTAAAAAAAGAAAAACTGGGGAACAAAAATGATAGAGTTTGAGTCTATGAATGTTGCTTAAATACAGTCGTTTTACATAAACTTGCTTTTAAAGTCATCTAATAAAGTCTGGCAAAGCAAAACTTTTAATAGCAAATTTTTCACTAGCAACATGATGCGGATTAAAGATATTTAATAAAAAAACAATAATTTTTATACAATTTTTTGTCGAAAAAGACAATTTTTGGTAAAAGCAGTTCAAGAAAATATTTTTTTTTTCTGTGATTAAAGAATTCCAGTTAAGGATTTTTGCTAGCAACATGTTGCTATAAAATAGCACTAGCAAAATGGAAAAACCAGTTTTTTTTTTTAATATTTTCCTGTGAAACAATCTAAAAAGGCAAAATGGAAGTTTTGTGCCAATGATTGTTTTTTTTTGTCAATTATAGTTGCCCCAGTAGGCTAGTTGGTAGCGTGCTGGCTTATCTGTACGGGGGGAAGTGGGTTCGATTCCCACCAGTGGCTCTGCTCTGTTTACGCTACAAGGAGCCGATAGCCTTCGTTGCTAGTGCTCGGTTAGGGTCATGCTGACATTTTAAAACTATCAAAAAATATTATTGTTGTCAAAAACATGTTGCGGGATAAAAATCTTTTATTAAAATTTAATGGAAAAAGGTGTTAAAAAAGAAAATTTATTAAAATGTTTTTCTGTCTAACCATTATTTAATTAAGTTTTATCATGAAAGAGCATATTTAAATATGTATGCCTATGATTATAGGACTTTTTAAGTCCTGCATTAGAGAAGTTTTTTTTTTACATATTCTCCTGAATTAAAAAATCTTGCTAAATTTGCAACGAAAATTGGTATGGCAAAATACTTGTACCCAAATTAGATATTTTTATGTATTTATTGTTATCCCACCACGCCCTCTAGCGGAAATATTAACAATCAAAGTTAAAGCGGTTACCGACTGAAGCTGTAGTTGCAGCTTAAGAAAAAAATGCTGGGGAAAATTATCTGTCGAAAACAACATTTCGTTAAAACAATGGGTACGTTCGTAAATGAAGAAAATTTGTGCATCACTGCGGCAGTTTTGCCAATTTTTATTGCTGATGTGTGATCATATGTTGCAGATGCTTTGCTAATGCTCAACAACTGCACAGTTTGCTTTTTAGAACGTTTTGCAAAAGATAAAAATATGTTTGTTCACCACAATAACATTGAGGAACATTATAGAAAATGTTGATGGTAAAATGACAATTTTTTTTAACTTGTAATAAGAAAAATATTTAATAGAAAGATGTTACGATTTTTATTATTAACAAGTAAGAGCGGCTAAATTCGGCTATGCCGAATCTTATATACCCTTCACCATGGTTGGGAAAAAACCGAAGTTTATATATGGACATATATGAAATGGACAGATTTATATACGGACGCCTTTAAGAGGAAATTAACCATTTAGTTTGGAGATAAAACTTGGACTCGGGAAGATTTATGGTTCCAGAAAATATGTATTTTAAAAAATGTATGTTTTGGGCATAACTTTTTTGTATCTGAACCGATATTTCCGAGTTTTTCAGCAAATATGTTATACTAAAGATTTTCGATCTTTTGCTATATAAGACGTATCCATAGGTCATAATACAGCTTTAGAATAGTGTTTGTTGTTTGTGTATAAAAGGTTAAGAGGTGAAAGAAAAGAATTTCAACAAATCGTTAAAAGAAATCACTAGAACTGCATGTGTTTTATTTCTACAAAATAGTTTGATTTAGCTGGCAAATTTGCATTTAGGATTTTATTTCGCTTTTTTATTAGAAATATTTGTAATTTCTTTAGCTTAATTTTAAAAATTTGAAGGAAAATAGTTTATAATTTTTTTTATAAATTATTATAAGTTATGACCTAAAATAGTTGCACTCAAAGGTAAATTATGTATAAAATTTTCTTAATATGTGAGAAATAAAATGGTTTAAAAATCTTTTTATAAATTCTTTTAAATCGGAGCAAAAAATAGAAATAAAACCGTTTGTATTTTGTTTGTATCAGAGGGTTTTTATACAAATTTTGATGTTTTTAGCCTATTTATGGATTATTTAATTATTAATATAAAATTTTATTTAAATTAATTATTAAATGTAAAAAAAAAACAAAAAATAAACAAAAAAAAATCTTAACGAACCCGCGACCCTTCCACCTGTGGTGAAAGGTATAAAAACGTTTGTATTTTGTTTGTATCAGAGGGTTTTTATAAAAATGTTGATGTTTTTAGCCTATTTATGGATTATTTAATTATTAATATAAAATTTTATATAAATTAATTATTAAATGTTAAAAAAAACCAAAAATAAGCAAAAAAAGTCTCAAGAAAATAATAAAAAAAAATGTAAAAAAAAAAGTGAATTGACCTCACCGAGATTTGAACCTCGAACCCCACGGCCTTAGAGAAAAAAAAAGGTATTTGTGACACAGCGTCTAGACAACTGAGCTATTGAAGCTCACACAAAATCATCGTCAATAGAATAACATATATAAAAGTCTTCGTTAATTAGAGATTTGTTTGGTTTTTATTTAAATGACAAATCTTTGTATGTGTGTTGTTTGTGTATAAAAGGTGGAGATGAAAGAAAAGAATTTTAACACATGGATGTATTGTTATGCTCAAAATTCTACATACATATTAAACAAAGGGATTTTACTGGAAAAATTAGAGGTAGTCCTGGTTTTTTGCTAATATCTCAGCCATTTATTAACCGATCTGTCTGATTTTTAATAGCAAACAGAAATGGATCACATGTAACAGAAATAAAAAAGAATCAAGTCCTCATCATGTCTGGGTTCTTCGGAAAACCCATTTCAACACACAGACGGACAGACGGACATCGTTAAATCAACTTCGCTCTTCATAGGGACCCAGAATATATATACTTTATAGGGTCTAAGATCAATATTGTAGAAATTACAAACGGAATGACAAACTTATATATACCCTTCCACCTATGGTGAAGGGTATAAAAATGAATTAAAACGAAAAAGAAGATTGATTTCACATTATTTCATCAGAAATTTAAATTATGCCATAGTGGCAAAATTTTGCGGCAGCACTGTCAATTGTTTGGATAAAAAAAAACGTTCCACGTAAATCAGTGCTGCCAAGTGATGCCTTTTTAAACGTTTAATTTTTATTATGCTGCAGTGATGCGCAACTACTGTATTTACGAACATACCCAATATCAAATTTTAAAGGTTATATTTATAACAAAATTTTATGAATTTTATGTATTTTACATTTTCAATCATATTTTTTGAACCTGTCGTCAATCGATTCTTCTCATTTTCATAAAATTTACGCTTACGAAAATTGATCGATCAATTTAGCAGTTTATAAAGATCGGAAATAAATATACCTTATGCAGCACCCGACCTATATTTCGATTAGTTTTTAAAAATTTCATAAAATCTATTTTAAAATTTAATTATATTTATCCGTTTACGTTTTAATGGGTTAAAAATTTTTTTTGAAAAGTCGATAATACCGCCTGTAAATTATAATAATTTTTCTAGTTTTGTTTGTTCTTCATTATTATTTTTTTTTTCTTGCAATAATTTGATCATGTGATTGACAATGATGGAATATTTACTATCATTAATATGAAATTAAATATTTATCTATTAATATTTTTGTTTGTTTTTGTATTCAAAACAATTAACACTTCTTTATCAGCTAAAGGAAAAATATTCATAAATTAAATGTAGCAGATAATTATTTAAATTTTTTCTTTCACGAAAAAATAACTAGACAAATTATGATAGATTTGTTATATATATTTTTTGTATTTTAAACTAATATTTGCATTAAAAATAAAAACATTTTAAATAATAAAACCAATATTTTAAATATGTTAGAAATTTTTTAATTTTTGATTTTTTTTGCAAACAAAAAATATTTCACGGATAAATATTTAAAAAAAAGAATTTTTGTTTAAACTTTTTTTGATAAAATGTTTATTGTTGTGTATATTTATATATAGTTAAATATCTAATGATGTTATTGATTTTTTGTTGATCAAATATTTATTTTCTAAAAATAATCTATTGTTGTGATTGATTTTTTCATTTGTTTTCATTTAATTTGACATTGTCATTTGATTTTGAATTTTTTTTCTTAGCCACAACTTTTATCATCATATGTATTTATTGAATTTTATTTTTTTAATTTTTGTTTACATTTAATTAAATGATCGTTCAATATATTTTCTGGCTCTTTAAAATATATATATATATATATTTTTGTTAAATAAATATAAAAATTATTGCATTTTAATTGCTTTCTACATTGTTGTTGTAAATATTTTATGCTTAAGTTGTTAATTTTAATTAAATGCTTTTAAAAATGTATCTCTTCATCATTTATAATAATAATAATTATTTTGATTTAGATATTTAGTTATTTATGCTTATTTTACCTATGAAAATTATGATAATAATTTGTCACGGTTTTTTTTTTTTGCGAATAAATATTAAAGATATGAAAATGTTTTTCTTGCAAAACTAATGAATGGAAATTGAGGGGAGGTAGTGTCAAACTAAAACCTTTAAAAATATTTTCCAAAGCTTATATAAATATTGACCGAAATTCACTAGTTTTTTTAATTCCTAATTTTTTAGAGCTGGCAAGACTATGTATCATTTGTCCCTGCTCAGGCGCCAAACAATTTCTTATAGCGGAATTTCTTTAAGTAACAAGATGAGTTTAGGCTCCAATCGCCTAAAAATTTTGTAACAGCTAATGTTTTTAAGACTATGCATCATATGTCCCTGCTCAGGCGCCAAATAATTTTTTATAGCGGAATTTCTTTAAGGAACAAGATGAGTTTAGGTTTCAAACGCCTAAAAATTTTGTAACAGCGAATGTTAAATTATGCCAGCCCTGGGAAAAGTCATGCTTAGGTACTTTCAGTGCAGTTGAGTGGTATGTCTTCACTTCACAGTCACGGGACCAGTTTTTTAAGTATGATAGACACTGCCTAACCCACAGCATTATAGTAAATTATACCAGTTATGTGACAAGTTCTCCTTTAATACTTTCATTTTCCGTAGGGTAGCAACATGTTGCGGCATCGGAATATTTAAGTGAATATCGAACATTTGTAAATCCTTAAAATTTTAAAATATAAATAAATATTTTCGTTGACCTTTTCCTTACATCCGTAATTTATTATCCCGCGTTGGGCGCTATTTATAAATTCATCTTAAGGGTTTATTTATAATATGTATTTTTTTTGTCTACCCAAAAACAATTTTCAAAATTTTAAATATTTTCTTTGACCTTTCCCTGCTGATCGTCTTTTTTTTTTTTTAAATAGCTACGCCTCTATTTGGCTTTATATGCATTTTATCATTGATCGAAGGCGGCAACTACCTTAACATGAGTAAAATTTAATTGAAACAAATGAAAAAAATAAAAACGAATTTGATGCCAATTAAAAATCGGAAGAAAATTTTGAAGAAGAAAAAAAATGTGTAAAACGTCTCGTGGTATCGAACATTTGCTTTGATTTTACAATGTGACAACTGAACTTTTTTTTAAATTTTTTTTTAGAATTTTATATAAAAAAAAAAATAATCAAATTCAAAGCAAAACTAATGTAAATTTTTTTTCAAACTCTTGAGGGTCTAATAGAAAATCTTTGGCTAATATTGAACTAGTTTCATACAAACGTTAAAGCAATTAACCTCTCTTTTGTAATTATAAAGAAAAAATACTTAAAATATTTAGAAATTTATAAAAAAAAAAAAGAAAAAAAAAACATGTGAAAATTATTAAAACACATAAACGGAAAAAATTAAAATTTTAATAAGTAAAAAAAACTTAAACAATATTGAATTTTAATATTAAAAAAAAATAAAAGAAATTTAAAAAAGTTTTGTAATTTACTTTAAAAAAAAAAACATCACGTAATCTTGATTATTTTTCAAGAAAAATTTTCAAATCTGTAATTTTAACCTTCATTTTGTTTTTTTTTTTTTTTTGTATTTTGTAAATAAAAAACCGCCAAAGTGAATCAGTCAACAGGACGCCCGCGTAAAATTATAAAAATTATACGTAAAAAAAAGAAAAATGACAGTGATTCGGCCACAGCTACGGATACCGAACGTAAAAATTCCTGTTCTTCATTACGTTCCTTACAACACAATGATTCGGATACGAATCTAACAACGGCAACAGCAACAACAACAACAACATTTAATAAATCGGCCTCATGTAATAATGTTAGACGTGTAATTACAAAAAAAATCATTAGACGTAATAGTTTAATTAAAAATACAAGTAAAATTGATTTAGAACCATCAAATATACAGCCTCCAAAACCACCACCGCCAGTTGTTACAAAAGCTAAATTTACCACATCATCGACCTCCTCGTCGTCGTCATCATCGGCTGAATCTTCCTCCGCCAAATCGTCGACATCGTCTTCGTCGTCGTCGTCAACATCATCATCGTCAGCAACGACAACATCAACAACAGCAAGTTCATCTTCGTCATCTTTGTCAACGACAACAACAACAACCACCATGACTACAACAACAACTTCAAGTTCGAAAAAATCGAAAAATGTAAAAAATGTGAAAATTCTATCGCGTACGAGTAGTACAGCGTCGAAAAAAAAATATGTCGATCCAAGTAATGTTTAGGGATTTTAAGTAGTTTTTATTTCAAATTTTAAACTCCTCCAGTATGCCAAAGTTTACCGTTTTTCTTTAAAGATATTTTATATACAGGGTTTTCTTTTTAAGCCCAAACCAGATAAACGCAGTGTACAGTGTTTTAGCGCAGTGCAACAGTTTATGGATAAAGCAGGTTTTTTTTTGTTTGACAATGACGAGAAATTAAAAAAAAAATCCTCAATTAATAAAATTCGACAAGAAAGTTTGACAACACTGCCACTGTTCACTGGCACGTTCACTATCTGTAGTGGGATTCCGTAACTTTATAACGACAAATATTGGTAGTAACATTGTCAAAATTCCATAATGAACAACAAAATTCGTTAAAAGTTAAACTTTAACTTTTTTCTAATGATATTTGTTAATTAAAAAAAAATGTTATCTTAAATACAAAGATTTTGTTGAAGTTCAAGTTTACGTTTTTTGTCGTTACGTTATAAAATTTCAAAGCAATTAAATATACAGTAAACAATTTAAAACAATATGACTTTTATACAATACCTCTTTAAAAAAATATGTAAAATATTCCTTTATAAAAAAAATCATTTTTATAAATTGTTGCTGAATATGGGAAACTTTAAAATTTGTAAAATATCTTGGAAAATAAATCTTTAAAATTTGCCTACGATTGATATGGCATACTGGAGTTGAATTTAACATAAAAAAATTAACAGCAAATGTTTCTAAGTGTATAACCGGCTAAGGATTTTTAAAAAAATATATTCATTCATCTTGAACAAGTAGATTAAAATTTTAGCTTATGTTGTGTTTATGCCTGCATCGCTGCATCGCAATGCAGAGTTTTTAATATTCACCAGTGTTAAAAAAACAACGAAGAAAATATTATAAATGTTAAATTTTAAGAGAATATATTTATTAAAACTAATTCTTTATTTAAAATTGAACATCTATTAGCTCTGCTTCAATAATTTTTCACTGTGGTGAATAAAAAAATCTCGGCATTTCAAGATTTATAATTTTTTTTACAAAGTAAATAATTTATATTTTAAACTCACATTTTAAAAATCTTCACAAGCAACTTTTATTAGCGATTTAGCCATTAGATTTGAAAACTAATCAAAACTGTTCAAATAAAACTTGAAGGGTTTTTTCATTATGTCATTAACAGCTGTTTGGTTATTTTTGTAAACAAAAATAATTTGTGATCTAAACTAAAAGGTAACAAAATATTTGAAAAAAAAACACATATTCTTTATTGCCGGAATACAATATTTATTCACTTTGGATAAGCAACAACGTTGATGATATGAAAAACCATTTAATAGATGAGTAATTTAAAGAATAAATTTTTAATTTTTTTTTGGCGAGAGGAATACTGCTGCTTTAAGTTTCTGTTTGTATAGAATATCTTCACCGAAAGCAAAATGATTGTTCATTTAAAACAACTTTCAGCGGAATACACATTTTTATTGTCCTACCTTTTGATTTTCTTAATTTTCGTTTGGAAATTATAATTAATAATGTTGTTTAATTTTTGTTTTATATTTAATTTTCTACTGAGTATGTTCAGTGAAATACTTTGCTGTCAAAAAAGTACTGAACATAAAAAAAAACAAAAAACAATTTTAGCCCCTGACTTTAAAGATATAATTAACAAGTTTTATAAATTACCTCGTTAAATTGAAGTGATTATAAACAAATAATTTGTATGGAAAATCTGGAGATAATTTTAGAGAAAATGCAAAAATCTTTACATATGAATGGGGCATAACAATCAAAATCCATTAGAAATTAAAAATTCAAGCGTTATGTAAATCTTAACACTTTTTAAATTACATTCTGGGTTTATGTGTCCACCTTGCTTTAAAATAGTTACTTTTTGACACATGTTTCAAAGATTTTTTTTATTCTTTATTTTTTTTTTAATTCAATTGACGTAAAAAATTAAATTAAAAAAATTAATTTTAAAAATAACAATTGCTTAATAGGGGTATAATTTTTCTTAAGGCCGCTAGGTTTTTTTTTTATAGAAGAAAACAGCAAATGTTACACAGAAACATTATTTCAAATGGCAACCAACTTATGATAACGTATTAAAAAAAACGTTGACATGCTTAATTTTAATTTTAAATAGTACTAAAAGCACCAAGTTGGCAACACTGCAAGTTACTACTAGCAGATAAAATCTCAACGAAAAGTTGGAAATTTTTAGATTGAAAATTAGATTTTCCTTTTCAAATTGATAAATTGAAAAATATGAAGTTTCTTAGTTTTTAAATATGCTTATGCTCTGTACACTCATTCAATATTTCTAAGAAAAAGCCATAAAAATCTAGTGTCATACGGAATTAAGGCTAAAAAAATACATTCCACCCATAGCTTGAAAAAGATGATAATTTTTTTTTTATCAACTCTCATAAAAATGTATTATTATTTTATAAAATAGTGAATAATTAATAAAAAAGTTAGATAATAATTTAGTCAAATTTATATTAATACAATATTGAGATAATAAAATAATGTGTTGTATGATATATTCAAAGTTCCAATCCCCAGTAATTGATAAAAAAAATCGCTACAATTTGAAAACTATTTGATTATGTTAAATTTTTGTGACTAAATCGTAATCAGAATAATGATATTAATTAAAAAAAATTTTGCTAATTAAAAAAAAATAATTATTGCAAAACAATTAAATCAACAATCTGTATGGGTGTAACTACCCAGCAAAAACAGGGTTTCAAATACTTACCAGCCTATTTACACGCTTAATTACTTTTGTTCCCGATGTCCCAAAAGTAATGAGTGGTCATTACTTTCTCACTTACAAAAAACACAATGTAATGGGTAGTCATTACCCTCTCGCTTTCGAACAGCCAAAAAATAATGAGTACCCATTACTTTTTGGACATCGCGAACAAAAGTAATTCAGCGAGTAAATAGCCTGGTAAGTAGTTGATAGAATGTTTTTGCTGGGTATGTATATAAAAAGTTTTCTCACCAAAAAATGCACCTCTTCCATATTTAGAACGGAGCGAGGGTACGCTTGTAGATGCAGAAATATCTTCATCACTGCGACAGTTATCCAATTTTTGTTGCTGCTACGCGATCAGCTGTTGCAGATACTTTGCTACAGCTCAACAACTGCACAGAGTTTGCATTTTAGATTGTCTTGTAAGATAAAATACTTGTTAACCACAATAACAGTAATAAATATTATTGAAAATCTTTTTGTTTACTTATAATACAAAAAGAAGAATAACACGTCTTTTGGATAATTATTTTGCCATAGTTGCAAAAATTTGCCGCAGCACTGTCAATTGTTTGCATAAAAAAAACTTTTGACGTAAATCAGTGCTGCCAAGTGATGATTTTTTAAAGGTTTTACTTTTATTATGCTGCAGTGATGTGCGACTACTGCATTTACGAACGTTTTACTTTTATTATACAGCAGTGATGCCTAACTACTGCTTTTACGAACGTATCCCAAGTCACATAATATCAAATTTATAAACAGATACATTTTATAAACATACCATTTGGCAAATGTAAAAACTCACCCTGTAACAAACATAGTATAGTAACTTTTTTTTGATGTAAAAACTTATCACATCGGTATAGAACACTCCCATTGTTTTCCAAACTTTAACGCTTGGTGAGGGAACTTTTTCACTCACCGCGAAAATTTTTTATTTTTTGAAGGCCTAATTTTTAAGATTTGCAAAAAGTTATATCCCTATTGCACACCTTCCTCCCTGTCTCCTGTTTAGATTTTTAAGCCAAAAAAAAAAATTTGTTTTTTTAGTGTTTATGCCAAATTTAATTATAAAACGATTTTTTAACGAAAAATTAAATAAACGTTTAAAAAAAACAAATTCAATGTCTTAAAAGAAATACATCAAAATAAAAATTTCCTTTTACCTCTTTTTATAAATTTTAGTTTAAAATAAATGATTGTTATAGGAAACACCTGTCTTTTTTTTTTGTACAAAAAATAACAACTACAAAATGTGTTTATTTATAAAACAAATAAAAAATTAAGTGAAAAGTGTTGATTTTTTCAATACCACACCCCACCTTTATCAAAATATGTCAATACTTTGTGTGGCAATTGGGAATTTAAAAGAAATGCCAAAAATTTTGAAATTTATAACTTTGACCAATCTATCAAAATTGAAAATACAAAATTGTTTTATTTGAAACAATTTGAATATTATACGAAAATTGATCAATTTTTTGTATTTTTCTATACAATCAAATTTCACTTTGGGTACAAAAAATTCATTCGAAGCTACATTTTATTTTACATATAATGCAAATTTCAACAAGTTTTATTTTCTTTAAAATAAGTTTCAAATTATTTTAACAAAAAATTTTTAAAATTTTGTTTATTTCATATATCAGTTTTCACTTTGTAATTTACACACAAACCATATTATTTCGAGTTCAAGCTTTAATTTCATTGTTTTTCTTTGAAATAACTTGAAAATTAAAAAAATACATTTTTTTTATTTTGCATGTTGCCAAATTTCAAATATATATTATGTCTCATCAGATCTGTTAAGATTTAATTAGATATGACTGATATGACATATGTGATAAGATGTGTAATGGACTCAAACCATTAAATTTATTCAATTCTACGTTATCTTTATTTTAAAACTGTCTGGTGATATTTAAATCTTTAATTTTTATTTTTATCTATACTTTTGTTAAAAAAAAAGTCATTAACAATATATTAAAATACATTTAAAAAATATATTTTATATATTAATGAGTTTGTTTAAGAGAACATAAACATGAAGCCTCAAAAATATATACAGCCATAAAACTGTTTTCTATGATAAGATTTTAAAATTAAATCGGCAGCAGTATTCTTATCTGATAATACCTAAAACATAATATTGTTATCTTTTATTTTGTTTTTTTTTTATTATTTTAAACAAATTTGTTTTTGACACATAGAAAATTGTTAAAGTTAATTGTATTTAGTTTTAATTATAATCCCTTTTGAATTTATAAACAATTTAATAAAACATTTTGTCGCTTTATGAAACATTTGCTGTTGAACATTTTGAAAATAATTATCAAGAATGGGTCTTGATAAAATTCATTTATTTGTAAATTTTTTATCAGGCATGAAACAATTAATTGGTAAACTAAATGATCTATGGCCTGAACATAGTGTAGCACTTTCCATTCCAAAGGAAGTTGATAAAACAAAAGAAAAACTTGAAGGTGTTGAAGAAGTTGAAGGTAAAATTAAGAATTTTTGGGTACAATTATTTTTCATGAGAGTTAACGAGTGTTTCAGCTTTATTGCAAAATTTAGCAAAGACTTAAAATAATTAATTTAGAAAATAATTACAATAGAATAATTATTGTTTTTAAAATTTGTATTTTTTATTGGTCCTTCGGACAAGGTTTACAAATAAAATTCATCGTTTATTGTTGATTTGAAGAGCCATTATATAAAAATTTTAGATATTCAAACCCAAACTCTTATTGTATAAAATATTGCTTTACTATTAAATTGGTCCTTCGAACCGGTTTTATAATGTAATTTATTAATGTAATTTAGCAAAAATATCAAAGAATTTATCTTGAAAATAAATACAATAAAATAGATTTTTTTAAAAATATGTTTTACATATTAAACAAATAGAACTTGTTGATGTTTTAATTTTAATTATTTCTACTTGTTTATTGGTCCTTTGGACGAACTAGATTAAATCCTAAATCTAAAAAAAACTTAAATTTCAATTCTAAACAAAAAAAGAAAAACAATTCCAGATTTTGACTATAAAATTTTGATTTTAAATTGGAAGGACCATTTTTTATAGCTTAGAAAAACGAAAATTTTTAAAGTTTCGAATGCATTTCAACATTTTAGTTATTAAAAAATTTAGTTGAAGCAAAAACCTATGTTTTCCCTGTGTTTAAAATTTCGTGCCTACAAAAGTTTGTCGAAATTCAGAAAATCAGTTTCCTTGATTTTTGTTTCCTTTGATTTTTGTCAATAAATTTTCACACTTAAACCCCAATCAATTAGCTAAAGTTAAGAAAAGTTCTTTGTTCAAAAATTTTTAATTACTTTTTGTTCTTGTTTTTTTCTAACTTTTTTCTATTTATTTTTTTCTACTTTCTTAGGCAGAGATGGTTCAAAAATTACCACAGTTGTTGCCACCCCCGGCCAAGGTACCGATCGTGTGCAAGAAGTTTCCTACACAGATACAAAGGTGATTGGCAATGGCAGTTTTGGTGTTGTCTTTCAGGCGAAATTATGCGATACCGGTGAACTGGTAGCCATTAAAAAAGTTTTACAAGACAGACGATTTAAGGTAAGAATTATGAAGTATTTAAACAACAATCTATATCTGACCTAAATTACATGACAACAATAAAAAAAAATTTAAAAGTTATTAACAAAACAAATTGTATTTATTATACGTAAAGGTACAACTGACAATTTCAAAACCATTAGAAATCACTAATAAAATAGTATAACAAAATTGGGACAATTTATTTTGGGAGAAAATTTGTCATTGGCATAATAATGACAAATTTGTTAAATGCAGAATGTTTTAAATGACAAATTTGTTAAATTTTATTTGCAGAATGTTTTAAATTTCCGCAAATGTCATTAGTGAATTTTAGTAATACACCCAATGACTGACAAAAATCTTCAAAGAACTTTATTTTTTTATATCATAATTTTTTTTATTTCAATATATTTATTTTAAAAAATTTTAAATTTTTTACTTCAGCCCCAAATGTGGCTCTAAAGAGGCTAAAACAAAGTAGGCAACAATTTCTATAAAAAATAACTGTAGAAATTACTGAAATGTGTCACAATGATAATTGTTATGTTTTGTCATTAAAGATAAACGTATTTGATTTCCGAAATCAATTGTCTACTAAATCATATGTCACCCACAAATTGTGTGACAATAACAAACTTGACAATTAAAAAGTTTAATTTTTTTTCTGACAAATTTATGAGCAAAATTGCATGACGTGGACAGCTGTGTTATATTGTGACAGAATCCCAAATTTGTCTTATAACAATCAAAAAAAATGGAAATTATTAATAAACAAATTATTGGACTTTAGTGACAAAATTATATGACAATTTGTCATATCACAAAAATTGGTTTATATACCATGACACATAGTGACAAAATTGTACAAAAATTACAATAGTCATACTTTATTAAAAAGTGACGATATTAGGGCTTAAAAAAAACTCTACACTTTCCTGATCTACAATGAAAATTCACTAGGCAATTGATTTTCTGACAGATTTACAATTTTTCCAAATAACAAAATTGTTACAATTTTTTTAATGGCGAAATTTTCGCTTAAGAAAAAATCAATATTCAGAGATAATTTTTATGACAAAATCTTGTCAAAATAACAATATTGTGTTAATAAAATATTATGACAAACTTAGGGCCTTACAACAAATGTGACATTTTGTCATTTGTAAGAAGCAACAATTTTAGACAACTGAAATAACTCAACATGACATGACAAAAAAAATATTAATTGCTTATTATACGGTTATAAATTTAACGTTTATAGTTTAATTAATTTTTTTATTTTTCTTTCTTTTCCGCAGAATCGTGAATTGCAAATTATGCGTAAATTAGAACACTGTAATATTGTAAAACTTTTATATTTTTTCTATTCGAGTGGTGAAAAGGTAAGTTTTTAGTTTTTATACCTTAAGCTTGACATAAGATCTTCTCTACCCCCTTTTCACTAAAATGAACTGAAAAAAAATAAGGGCATGCTTTTTACGTAAATATGATCATTAACTAATAAAAGTAAAGTTAAACAAACAAACAAAAAAAAAAAGAATAACTGATCGCTGTTATCCTTAACAACATTTCCTTATTTTAACCAACAGAAAATTTTCGTTTCCTTTCATTTATCAAAAAACAAAAAAAAAAGAAAACTTATTTTAATTTCTATTTTTGTGTCTTCAGTTTTATTTTATTTTTAATACTTTATTTTTCTTATATGTTTAACAAAAAAAAAAATAAAAAAATAAACAAATGTTTACGTTCTCTTGTGATCCATCATCATTTATCAACTATAAATAATAACAAAAAAAAAAATATGTGATGAATTTGTATTTTAACAAAATTGTATTGAAAATACCAACTCAAATAATATTGAAAATTTTAAACTAAACAAATTGATTACCATCAATACAATAACAATTTTGTTGTATACACTTCAAAAATTATCAAAACTAAAAGTTAGCTGAATTTCCCATTGATGTTGGGATATTTGCTTCGGTTCTTAAACCACAGGTACCTATATAAAGCCATCATCAAAAAACATTCATCTAAAAACTTCAAATTCAATTCAAAAAATCAAAAAAAATAAAAATCATTATATTACCTGCTCAACAAATCAATATTATAACAAAACAAACAAAAAAAAACTCAAAATAATACAGTATGCTATGCAGCATATTCATATTTGTAAATGGCTTTTTGAAAATCAACTTCAAATTTTATCATTTCAAAACAATTCATTACAAAATTATTAAAAATTAAATAAATAAAAATTAATAATTTTTTTTTTTAGAAAATCGCATGCTAGTTTTTTTTAATTTTTTTTAGCATGCGATTTATTTATTTATTTTGTTTTTCAATTGTTAGAAATTATCGGCAAAACTATTACACCAATAATTCTTTTAAAATTTCTTAAGATTCGTTAACAAAAAAAAAAAAAACATCAGATTTAAAAGGACTATTTTTTATGCGGAAAAGTTGCATTTATGTTAAAAAAAAACAGTTTAATATAGTTTTAAAAGTTCTTGAGATGTTTTTACATTTTTTAAATAGGTTCAAAAAAAAAAAGATTTTCTTTATCTTAGGCCAGATTTGATAAAGATCAATTTTATGGAGTTTTTTTCATACTTGCAAAAATATATTTGAATTGACAGCTGTAACGTCACAGCTGTTTTTTTTTTTTTTGAACGTCAATTGAAACATAACTTGAAAAAGAAATTGAAAGCAAGTTCACATCAATTTAAAAAACTATGAATGTATTAGTAAAAAAGTGTGATTGTATTAAAACTTTAAAGGCAAAACTTGATCGTCTAACCCCCGAGTAAAATTACACAATGTGAGAGTACCAAGCATGAATATTTTTAAAAATTTGTGAATATTTTTTTTATATATTTTAGGGGTATTTACGTCAAAAATTTTAATCTTGCAACAATGGAAAATTGCTTTATCCGTGACGTGAGCGCTCAATTCAAAATAAAAATTAAGCATTATTTTCTTAAATTTATATTACTGAATTGAAAAAATCACTGTAAATAATGAATTATGTTTAATTTTTATTTATTTCTGTTTTTTTTTTAATTTATAATTTTTCTTGTTTATAAAAGAAAATACATCATTTTTATTCAATAACTTTATTTACTATCAAGAAAAATCCATAATGCATGCTTAAAAAAGTGCTGCCCAGTTAAATGATTTTAAAGTGTTGGTACTTTTAATACTTTTTGCATATTTTTTCTATAAATTGTGTAGGCCTTTTTTAATTTGGTCAGTGGTGGCATCACCTTTAAAAATGACACTTTTCCAAGACCAAATTTTTACACTTGATTGTGGGTAGTGCGAATTTTTCAGGTTTGTTGAAAATTATTCTTGGAAATCTTAACACTTTCGCAATTTTACAAGACCTAAATTTCTGACATGAATACCCTTAATATAAATTTCTTTAAAAGTTTAAGGTTTATACGATATTTCTATGTAGGTTCGAATGATCCACTATAGATCGAAACATGAAAATTATTAGTCTAACAAAATTTAAAAAAAAATGTTCTATACAGAAACATTTTGTATATAAACTTTCAAAAAGTAGTTTTCTGATTTTCCATATTTGAAGGACTCAACAAGAAATTATCATATTTTATATATAGGTTCTAAGGATTGGAAAATTAGTCCATATTTGAAAAAAAAGATTTCGGACGGACACTACCTATTGGTTTAAAAAAATTTAAAGTCTCTTAGCTAAAATATAGCTAACAAGGTAATTACATAGTGGTGCAACCCCGCAGATCTTAATAGAACTTAGTTGTATTGTGGTACCCGGTTAAAAATAATTTTTAAATTATATCCAATTAGATTTGAATCTGTGTAATTGGATCAAATAAAATAATAGTATTTGATAATTATATAAGCAATATTAAATAATACAAGCGACATAACAAAACTATAGATTTATATGCAATTGTATCGATATCTTACAATAATATAAATTAATTTTTAATCGTGGAGTACAAAAATTAGTAATAATATATGGACATACGCGATCATACGTTGTCATACATGATCATATACATTCATCCATCCGGTACAATATATGACCATACATAAATATATATTTTCCGTTTCGAAATTTGAAGGGAATATGACCGTAAATGATCAGATATGCATATATATGATTCATATATGATAATGTATTGAACAATGTATGGATGTATATGATCATGTATGATTATATGCAAGTGCATGTATGACCATGTACAGATGTTCATATATTCTTGGGAGATAAGATAATTTTTGTACTAAAATATGTCTAAAATTTAAGACATTTTGATTTATTTTTACACAGATTTAAAGAACTTTTAAAAAATGTAAATATTAATTAATAAAAATAAAAATTGTTCAAACTTACCATAAATGATGTTCTTGATACAAATCTGAAATAGAAAAAAAAATTGAATATATAATAAAATTTCTAAAAAATCTAATATGCAAATATAAAGAGCACTAGTTATCGGCTCCAGATTGTAAATAAATATCAATTTTCATTACAATAAAAATGAGACGATATTACTACTAGAATGCTACCATTTTTATTTTTCAACATTTGTATTTTTTGCCTTTAATAAAAGTGCATTATTAGCATTACTTTTTTTCTTTCCCTTAAAAAAAAGCAATAAAAGATGTGAGAGTGAGTGAGGTTGCTTTTTTGTTGTAATATTTTACTTCTAATTGTGAGGCATGTCGTGCTAAAATCATAACTACAAATTTTATATGGCAAAGAAACCAGAATTTATTTTGGATTTTATTAAACCCAGGGCCTAAATGTTTCTGTAGTAAAGTATTAAAAGAAGTGGTGACAATCTAATTTAAAACCAAAATTTGCCAGATTTAAGAATCCTTTAATTTATTTTGATTATCAATTAATCATTTAAAATAAACACGCGTTTCTAATTGGTGTATAGTTAAAATTACAAAATCTAAAAAAAAAACGTTCAAAAATATAATTATGTTATCTAAAATATACAATTATTTTAAACCCCTTTTTTTTAGTTCCCACAGTTCACACAAAAATCGTATGCTAGTTTTGTATGTTGATTTATTCAAAACATTTTTAATAGCATGCGATTTAATTTTTATATTGTTTTTCAGATTGTTTTCATTTAAAAAAAAAAAGTTATATAGAAAAAAATAAAAATAAATTGTTGTTGTGTATTTTATTATTATAATTTTAATTTTATTACAATTTCACATTCTCTTATTTTAAATTTGAAGTAAAACAAAAAAATTTTAGTAAAAATATAAACTAATACGATTTTTTCACTTAATTTTTCTTCTAGCGTGATGAAGTGTTTTTGAATTTAGTACTCGAATATATACCAGAAACCGTTTATAAAGTGGCACGTCAATATGCTAAAACTAAGCAAACAATACCCATTAACTTTATAAGGGTAAGTAATAAATGAAGTGTTATTTTTGGGAAAAAACCCTATTTAAAAAAAAATAAAACCTGTAAATCTAGCAAAGTTCCCAAATTTAGTTTTAAATTGCTAAAAAAAATAAAATTTATAGTTTTAAGAATTTTACTTAAGAAATTTCCAAAAACAAAAAATTTCTATTTAAGTAAAATTTTAGTAAAAATTTCTACAAACAAGAAATTAAAAAATGAGTAAAACAGTTTTTAGATTTTAATTCATAAATTTTTAAGAGTAGATTATAAAATCTACATAATTAAAAAAAATATATACTTTAGGAGTTCTAAAGCCTACTATTCCTAAAAGCATTATTTAGGCCTACCCAGCAAAACCATGGTATCAACTACTTACTAGCCTATTTACTCTCTTAATTTCTTTTGTTCGCGATGGTAAGTAGTTGATACCATGGTTTTGCTGGGTACTATAGACAAGTAAAAGTATACTTTAAACGTTAAAGTCTGCTTTTAAATTAGAACTAGCTGAAGTTGGTTTTATCCAATCTAACAACACTGTTTTAAAAACAGCTAGTTTCCGTTAAGAAAATTTTTGCGAAAAAAAAATGATTGAATTGCAAAATATTGCAAGGAAAATTATATCAATAAATAAGGGATTTTGCATAATTTTTATTAATTTAAAAAAATTTTTTATTAATAAATAAAAATACAATTTTCTTTTTTTATAAATGTTTTCCTTGCATTACAAATTTTTTTATTTACAGCTAATATAAAATCAGCTGATCAGTGTTGCCACTTGTTTATATTTTAGTACAAATTGTATGCGGACATTTGATACATTTGCCGTGATACCCATTTAAAGCCGGTTCAATTTAAAACTGGCTTTAACTCTGACTATAACTAATAATTTAATAACAGATTTTTAATTTAAAGTCTTTTAAAAAAAAACCGACTTTAAAGCGGGACTATGGATTACGGGCCACTATTTTTATTTTATCAAAACAATTATTATTTTCCTCGCGTTTATTTAAATTTAAATTATAAAATTTTATTTCTATTTACTTTTCCTTAGCTTTACATGTATCAATTGTTCAGAAGTTTGGCTTACATACATTCATTGGGTATTTGTCATCGTGATATTAAACCACAAAATCTTTTATTGGATCCAGAGACCGCTGTTTTGAAATTATGCGATTTTGGTAGTGCTAAACAATTGTTGCATGGCGAACCAAATGTATCATATATATGTTCACGATATTATCGTGCACCCGAATTGATATTCGGCGCTATTAATTATACCACAAAAATTGGTAAGCTATTAAAAGCGGGAGAGTTTTTAAAACTTAAAGTTTTCCATTTACCACAATTTTTGTATTTTTCAATTTACATTTAAATATAAGGGCCCCTTATAGGGCGTCATCTTGTAAAATATTGTTTTATTTATTTTTTATTTATCCCCCTTTAGATGTGTGGAGCGCCGGTTGTGTATTAGCTGAATTACTTTTGGGTCAACCTATATTCCCTGGTGATTCTGGTGTCGATCAATTGGTTGAAGTTATTAAAGTCTTGGGCACACCCACACGAGAACAAATTCGTGAAATGAATCCCAATTATACGGAATTCAAATTTCCACAAATTAAAAGTCATCCATGGCAAAAAGTAAGTATTTTACATTTTTCTACTTTGTCTTGTTTACAAAATTCTCTTCATATGTAATTAAATTCTTTCATTAAATAGCTTTAATAGAGAGTTTATTAACTTTACTTCTCTTTAAAACTATGCTTTTATCAAAAAACATTACATTTTTAGATTATTTTTTTTATCTATGTTTTTTTAGTGTCTTTCTAATAAAAAGTCCAACTTTTTACAGTCACTACTTGAACGTACCCAATTTCCAAATCTCCTTAACCAGAAACAACGTTTAAGAGTAAGCTTCTCTTCCACTTGTGTATACACTGCCACAAACAAAATCTACAAAGACAGAGCGAGATATATAACATAGAGAGAAAGACAAACGAGAGCGTTATAATAAAGAAAAAAAAACGCTTCAAAAAGAAAACTATTTCAAATACCCTGTTTTCGAATTAATTTGTTTCTTTTTTCAATAATTTTAACTTTAATTTTCTTTCCTATCTAACCTGAGTTGAAGTTATTTACCCTTAGAAAAAACTTTTATTATCTTTGCATAATTTTTTTAAAGATATTTTAAATTTATCTATTTGGCTCCAAATTATAACTTCAAATATGAGCCTTTTTTCCTGTTCCTTGTTTGACCTCCTCCTCCCCCTTAAAACTGTTTATAAATATTTAGGATACTTCTTCTTTTCTTTCTGCATGTTTAAAGTCATTAATAAAAAAAAATTAAAGGAAGAGCTTGAAACCGCTTATCTCTCATTATATTGCAAATCAAACTAATAATATGTTCATACTGTACCCCGAAATTCGTATTTTCTATTTTTCATATTTTCCATTTTCAAATTCCATACAAGTTTTTAATGTAAAACCTGAAAAAAATCAAAAATTCGTATTTTGGGGTTCAGTGGGAACGAAAAATTAAGTTAATCTATTTTCGAGCCCAGAACTTTGGGCGCCATATTGTGGTTCTCATTGAGTGCCAAATTGTGGTCCATATTGTAGCTTTTATTGTTTCAACAAGTATTGTTTGGAGTTTTAATAAAGCGATTTTTTTGGCCTTTTCGTTGGGCGCCATATTGCGATCTACAATGTATGCCATATAGTTCTTATATTTGGTGCTGCTATTCTCTGGGGGTATAAAGTATAAAGTAGAATTTACAGAATGAAAATTCTACTTTTTTCCCGTCTTTTCGAATCAGCTGATAAGCGTCTTCTTGTGACCTACATTGATCGCATTATTGTAACTTACATTAGGCTTCATATAATTATCGTGTCGTATTTTGCCTGTGTTTAATACCATTTTGAAGTTAAAATTAGACGTGTTCAGACAAAAGCAAGGCCCCTGAAACCAGGATGAACAAACTACCAAATTATCAGCCACCCATGATGCCAAATGATGCGACTACAAAAAATTCTTAGCCGAGACCACAACATTTTTAGCCGATTTCAGAAAAACTTAGCCTCTAGCAAGGGTTTTACCAATTCAAACATGTATATATTCACATCACAGTCACTGTACTTGCGCTATAACCCTTGCTAGAGGCTTAAGTTTTTTTGAAAATCGGCTAAGAGTGTTGTGGTTAGAATTTTTTGTAGTCGCATCATTTGGCATCATGGGTGGCTGATAATTTGGTAGTTTGTTCATCCTGGTCTCCTTGGGTCCTTGGTTTCACTGTGCCATGTCTTATTGTGGGCTACATAGATAATTACTTTGTAGCTTACATTAGGCTCAATATTGTAAACCCCAGGCATTTTAGAAAATGTTGCGCTTTCTGGACTATAATGCAGCATCAAGTTTCCTAGTTGTCACAATTATCTGGTTGATACTACGGCTAAGTAGGCTTTGACACTACGTTACAAAATGTCGGCAAAAGGTACACTGAAAAAACATGGCGCCCAACCTGAACAAACCCTAGGTGTCCCAATAATCTGGCGGGAAATACAGAACTATTTTGTATTTGGAATTCCTTAGAGATAAGCCGCCCAACGTGGTGAAACAACCATACGGGAAAAATGCGTTAGTTGGGAATTGGGACCTGTCCCATGATAGGATAAAACTGGACCGGTTCAGAAAATAGATATCACGAGATAGGTGAAAAGAGGACCGGTTTCTAAAGTACCTACCGCGTGACCGGCTTAAAAGTCATGACATGTTCTTTTAGACCAGTCCTGTGACATGTGCTTTTAGACCAGTCATGTGACATGTTCTTTTAGACCAGTCCTGTGACATGTCACAGAGGGCAATTGACCCCCTCCTAGGACAAGCCCATGTTAAAGTGACCGGCCCCTATCACAATAAACCGGTCACGTGACGTGTCCTGGAATAGGTCCTTTTCCCGCAGGAAAAATATTGTAACATTTTAAAAATTTATATAAAGAATATTGGGAATTTTGATTTTTTTTTCATACAAATTTGAAAGTAATCAAAGTCTTTAGTTAATATAGTTATCTTTAACTATCAATTAATGATCTTTAGAATCCCATTTTTATCAAATCATTTTCATGCACACATTTGTCATCCACCCCAAAAACTACACTGTAATTATTTAAAAGTTTACCCAAAAAAAAAAAAAAAAATTTAAATGTTTAATTCTTATTATAATCTCCAAACATTATTATTCCAACTGTTTGTTTGTCTCATTACTATAATTATAGGTTTTTCGTATACGCACTCCACCAGAAGCTATTAATTTGGTATCACAATTATTGGAATATACACCAAGTGCACGTATAACACCATTGAAAGCATGTGCCCATCCATTCTTTGATGAACTGCGTCAAGAGGGTAATCATACATTACCAAATGGTCGTGAAATGCCACCATTATTTAATTTTACTGAACATGGTGAGTAGTTGGAAATGTTCAAATTTATTATAATTTTAAATAACTTGTTTTTTTTTTTTTTCTTTAAAAGAACTTACAATACAAGCAAGTTTAGTACCACAATTGTTGCCAAAACATTTGCAAAATAGCGCACATCGTACTGCTGGCGCTGGTGGTGAGGGTGGTGCAGCTGCTGTCACAGCTGCTTCATCATCAACAAATGCCACAAGTGCCGCTGCTGCTACGGCCAATAATACTACGCCGGGTGCTGCAGCGCAAGCAGCTACAGGTTAGTTTTCTTTGTTTTACTATGTATATTCTTTATTATTTCTATAACATACTATTTTATTGTTTTGTTCTTTAAAACTGGCATGCTTTATTTCTTTAATATATTTAAAATAAGTTTTCTATTAAAAGTCCTTTAGAAAGTTTTTTTTTATGGTGTTGGGTGTTAAAAATTAATTAAAAGGAAACATTTGTAGGACTTTAAATTGTTAAAATTTTAAGAAAAATGTGTGAAAAAAAATTTTGAAAATTAAAAAGGAAAAATTAAATGAAATAAGTGTTGGCGCCCAACGGGGGACTTTGACTTGTTAAAAATTTAAAGGCAAAAATTTTTTAACAAAAATATTCCAAATGCGAAAAGTTTGAAAATGATTAAATTGGCTTATATTCTCTTTAAAGTCTTTCAATTTTTAAAAGATATATATTTGAGTCAACAACATTACAGGTTGGTTGAAAAGTTCCTGCGCTCACCAAGAGATGGCACTGCTAGCTCCAAACTTTTTTTTTCTCAAGTTGGTATAACTGTCCTGAGAACACATGCAAAGTTGCAAGTCATTCTGTCAATTCTTTCTTTGTTTACAAGCCATTTGAAGTTGACGTGTCATTGATTTTTTTAATATAGAAAAAATTGAATATCGTGCAGTCATTAGATTCTTTGTTTTGAAGGGTTTAAAAGCAAAGGAAATTTATGAACAATTATGAGAAGTGTATAAGGAGTCCTCACCTTCAAAACGCACCGTTGAATTTTGGGCTGGTGAATTTAAAAGTGGTCGTACCAGCCTTGAAGACGATCCACACGAAGAACGACCAAAAACTGCAACCACAGCAGAAATCATTGAGCAGGTACATAATATGGTTAGTGAAGATCCAAGTTTAACTAAGCGTGAAATTGCTAATGCCATAGGCATCTCAGACGAACGAGTATTCCATATTTTACATGAAGAATTACGTATGAAAAAACTGTTTTGAAAGTTAGGGCCGCACACATTAAAAATTCATCAAAAACTGGATCGAAAACAAATTTCTCAGCGTAATTTGGAGCGTTTTAAGCCGAATAAAACCGACTTCTTGCATCGTTTTATAACTATGGATGAGACTTGGATCTACCACTATGATCCAAAATTGAAACAAGAACGTTTACAGTGGACTGAAGCTGGTTGTTCAGCTCCAAATCAGGTGAAGTCACAACAATCAGCAAAGAAGGTTATGGCATCAGTTTTTTGGGATGCAAAAGGAATTTTGTTGATTGATTATCTTCAGAAAGGTAAAACAATCAACTCTGAATATTATTGCAGCCTTTTGGATCAGCTGGATGAAAAAATTCGTGAGAAAAGACCTGGTTTAAAAAAGAAAAAAATCATTTTTCATCAAGACAATGCACCTGCTGACAAAAGTGTTTAGACAATGGCTAAATTCAAAGAATTAAAGTACGAATTGCTTGAACATCCACCGTATTCACCAGATTTGGCTCCCAGTGACTACTGTCTCTTCAGTAATCTTAAACAATTCCTTCGCGGAAAGCATTTTTCGTCGAATGGAGAGGCCATAGCAGCCGTAGACGGTTATTTTGCAGAGCTTCCGGAAAACCATATTAAGGATGGGATAAAATTATTGGAAGATCATTGGAACAAGTGTATTGAGCTTCTAGGAGATTATATTGAATAAAAAAATATATTTCGTAGCAAAAACATTATTCTTTCATTTCGAGCGCAGGAACTTTTCAACCAACCTGTAGAAAGTTTTAAAAAATTTCACACTTCAAAAGCCCGTTTAGGCAGCAAAAATAATCTACTATAATAAAGTTAATCGTCTTTTTAATCCTAATGATTTATACCAGGAGTGCCCAAAAGTTCCTTATGGAAGAGCAAACACCAAAAAGAATAACTAATTTTTATTCAATGTAACTAATTTTTATTGTTAAAACCAATATATACAAAGAAAAATAAAAAAAAAGTAGTTCATATCAAACGTTAAACAAAAACAAAATCTGCATTGATGATCGCTGTCGTCAATGTTTACCAGCAAAGCATACTGAAGTGTTGTTGCTTTGCACACAGTGAAGAGCGACAAAAAAAGTTATAAGATAAAATTGTTTGTGTATTTCGTATTGCTAGTGCTGAGTGCTTTTGTGTGTATAAAAACACACGGCAAAAACAAATGAGCACCAAGCGCATATGGCTTGGGCACCCTTGATTTATACCGTCTTCGGTCCTCAAGTGGAGCCTGCTGGACATTTTTCAAAGGTCTACAGACGTATTTAAAAAGTAATTTTTCATCTTATGACCATTTATACAGCTAACTGGACATGTTTCTTGTACTAAAAACCAGGACTTTTTGTAAGCTGACCACTATAAAATATTTTGCTTTACATTTGTGATCAGCTGAGCACTTAACCATTTTAATTAAATTATTTAAAGTTGTGAAATATAAAAAAGATATATATTTTTATTTTATTGCGGAAGAATTAATGGAATGTGAGATAAATATTTTCATTAATTCAAAAATGAAAATGTATAAACAAATTAAGATTTCAAAAATTTTAGTTAAAAATGTCCAGCCAGCTGCACCTGCAATATCTTAAAAATCCTGTCGTCATATATGTCCTTAAACAACATTTTTTTTGCTATTTTTTCTTTCAGAAGCATAAAAAAATATTATTTAAGGCTTTTGAAGCTGGATTGTTCCTTGGGACTGAGAAAAAAAAATAATAAAATAATATTGAAATTATTTCTATCATTTATAATAAAATAAATCATATTTAAGCATTTATAATCAATTAATTCTGTGGACTTTTGAAAAAAGCATTTATGGCTTGTACATGCAGATAAAAAAATTACTTTAAAATCAAAAATATTTTGAAATCAAATTAAGTATGTTTACTTTTTAATTTGAATATGTTTCAACATTAAAATTAAAAAAAATAAATTAAATCATATTAAGTCTTGTCTTCTTTTAAATTTGAATATGTTTCTACTTTAAAATCAAAAAAAAATATTTTAAAATATTGAGTCTGTTTTCTTTTTAATTTTAATATGTTTCTACTTTAAAATCAAAAATATTTGAAATCAAATTAAGTCTTGTCTTCTTTTTTCAACTTTAAAATCAAAAATATTTTAAAATCATATTAAGACTGTTTTCTTTTTAATTTAAATATCTGTCTACTTAAACAAAAAATCTAAAATGTATTGTTCTAAATACGAAAAAGTTTATTTTAACTAGGATTGTATTTAATTTAATAAGATTCATATTAAATTTAAAAATGTTAGTAAAAGAAAAAATAGTAAATTTAATGAGATATAATAATTGAGTTAACTATTATTTGATTTTCTCTGTGTGTACAAGACATTTTTCAAGAGACTGTTGTGGTTAGAATTAAAATTTTTTTTCTTTTTTGAGATATAAGAAGCTTTTATTGTAAATATTAAAAGTCCACAGAATTACAAATTTACTAATTTTAAAGAAATTTAGTAGGTTTTGTTGGGGGGGGGGGGGGGATCATAATATGATTAAAGCCAGTGCTGCCTTTTGTTTAAATATATTTGTGAAATTACTTATAAATTTTATCGCATGCTTTTTATTTTTTATATTTAAATATTTGTATTCTTTTTTTATTTTTCTTTTTATTTTTACTGTTTATTTATTATTGCTGTCTGTTGCTTTGTATTTTTAGTTTTGTCTTTTGTTTTTATTATTATTTTGCTTTAAAAAAAATCCTTACAAGTTTTTTATTTCTATATTTTTGTATCTTTTTTTTTTCTCTTAATTTCTTGCAGATTCATAGTGGCATAAATTTTTTTATATAAAAACAAAAAAAAATTTAAATAGTTCTCTATACTTTTTCATACGTTATTATAACCCATATAATAATTAATTTATATATATATAAAAAAAAAGCAACAACAAAATAATTACAATTAATTTTTAAAATCAATTATATGTAATAAAAAAAAAACAAAATTAATAAATTAACATCTATACTTTTAATTTTTTTAGTTTTACTATTTTGGTCTTGTAATTTTTTTTTTCTTAATTATTATTTTTTGTTTGTGTAACAATATTTTTTTTTAGTTTTATTGAAATTTTTTTTATATATGTACATCATGAATTTGTTTATAATTTATCATGTATTGTTTAAAATTATAAACAAATAATAAAGCAAAAAAAAAAAAAAAATAAACATAAAACCATGAAGAAAAATCTTTACAAATAATTTTTTTTTTAAATTAATTTAATTTAAATTAAAAATATTCAAAAAAAAATACTTAAAATTTACATTTTTTCGTTAATTTATTTAAAAAAAAATTATAAACGGAATTTATAATATTTAATTAGGTAAAAACAAATTTTTAAGAATGTTAAATTTTTTAGCATTCTTTCTAAAAGAAAATACAAAAACTAAATGAGATAGTGAGATTTTTATATTAAAGTAGAGTCACGTCATCTTTGCAAATATTATAAATTGTTGTGGGGGACCTTCTTAACCTTAACTATGGAGGTAACATTTTTCAACTTTTAATCAAAAAATAACAAATAAACATTTCTTTATTAAAAAAAAACAACTACATCTTTATTAAAAAAAATATATTGTTTTATTAATTTTAAAACTAAAAATTCAAAAATAGGGTAAAATTTACCACCACCTCCACAGTTTAAGATTAAACAAAATATTTGGTGGGTATTTGAGTTCTCAAAAAAAAATATTTTTTTAATATCAAACTTAAAATTTCAATTGCCATTTTTGAATTTTAAATTATTTTTATCAATTTTTATTTAGTTTAGAATTTCAAAAGTTACAACAAATAAACTCGAAATTTAAATTTTGCTAGGCAAACTAAAAATTTGGCGCCCAACGTGGTACTTTTTTAATAAAAAAAAGATGTAAATATGTCTGGGATTACAAATGAAAAGTATTTTTAAATTCTAATTATAAAATTTAACTCAATTAATTATAAAATTTAACTTAATAAAAAAAAAAACATGGCGCCCAACGAGGGACACAAAAAACAGCCAACTGTGGCTGAAATTACAATTATTGTAAATTATTTTTGTTTCCATCAAAGTAATAAAAATAAACTTTGGCACACAAAAATATGTTTTTTCTAAGTTTATATTTTATTTTGGATTTTGTTTTAATTAATCTAAAATTTCTAACTAAAATAAGAAGAAGAAATATACATTTTTGTTGGAACCCTATAAAAAAAACCCTGCTGCTTCCTGAAGTTTACAGAAATAAACTCCAAATAATTTTTAAATATGTTTTTTCTGAGTTTATAATTTATTTCGGATTTTGTTTTAATTAATTTAAAATTTTGAATTAAAACTAAGAGGAACCCTATATAAAAAAAAACCCCTGCTGTGCTTCCTGGGGTTTACAGAAATAAACTCCAAATAATTTTCATTTAAAAAAAAAATACCTTTTGGCGCCCAAAGTAAAACCCCCATAAAAAGTCTGTACTCTTTTCATAAAAATACAAAATTTTTGTCAAAACAACAAAAGCTTTAATAGATAAAAATAAACAATTTTCGTTTATTTAACGAAATTTTTTTTTTTATTTTGACATTTGTTGGTATTTCTATGCATAGATTTTTATCAGTGTAGCATTTTACAATTTAAAATTAAATTTTAATTTTGTGGTAAATTGAGCAATATTTATATAAATGTTTGGTGTTCTTTTAAAAACTATTTTTTTGAGCTCTCAAAAATCCTGAAAAGTAAAGACGACTTCTACAGTAATATAATAATCTTATTTGAAAACAAACTTTTAAAAAATATCAAAACAAATCAAAAAAAAAAAATTGGAAAAATCTAATTTTATTTAATAGAAAAATCTTAAATATTTTCTTTTCGTAAAATATTTTTTTTTAAGTATATTTCAAAATTTGAAAGACAAACTGTAAAATATTTCTTAAAATGTATTTTATATTTTTTAAATAGACACTCATTTTATTTTGTTTATTTTTTTTAAACTAAAACGTAAAAAGTTTCATTTATTTTATTTTTTTTTATTACAATTAATACCTAATTTATAGTTTAATATCGATTTTTTAAAAATAATATATATATATTTTTTTCAAAAATAAAAGCTTTAGTTTTTTTTTTTTTATCCTACACTTTATGTATAATAAAATATATTTTGTTGTTAAAGAAAAATATCCCTATAAAGAAAAAAAAATGCTTTAAATTTAGTTTAAATTCTTAAATAAAAAAAAAAACAAAAAACGAAAATTATAAAACATCTTAAAAAAAAGAAAATCAATAAATAAAAAATTATAATTTAATATTAAAACTCTTTGGTTGTTTGTGTTTTAGTTATTTCCTTTTTTCATACTTTAGTTTTTGCAACACCTCCTTTTATTTTTTTATTGGTGGTTTTTGGGTTTTCTTCCTGCAACTTCATAGTAGTGTAGTGTTCCTTTAATTTATAACTTATCCCTTTATAATTTGTATGGCTTTGAAAGGCATGTTTAAACTAATGTAGAATTGTATTATTTCACAATCTTAACTCTTGATATTGTTTTATTGCAAAAAGTATATAAAAATTAAAGTAGCATGCGATAAAATTTACATACTAGAGGAAGAACAATACAACCCCATTTTATCAACTTACAATTTCAATAAAACTGATAATGCGAGTTTATTTTAATTTTTCTTAGGAAACTTCATTATTTTTTTTAGAAAAATTTATATCGTTATCAATTTGTTAACTTAGTGAAAAAGGTTTCATCATATTGATGAAATTGTTTCATACATCATATTTATAAAGTTTGCTTCAATATGATGAAGATTTTCATAAAAATGTTTGACTGTTTCAAATTATTTATTTCAGTGACAAAAAACTGTTGTTTGTAATTCTCATTTAGTTTGCAATATATTTAAATTAAATAGCATAATTAAAAAAGAAATAGTGATGTTTTTTTTAAGCGTAGTTTTTATTTTATAGTCGATCTTTTTTTTTTTAAAAAATTTAATTTTTTCATTTGAATAAATTTTCCATAATCTTGAACCAGACTAAAATACATTTCATAGAATTGTATTATTTCACAATCTTAATTCTTGATATTGTTTTTTCAAAAAAAAAATATATTTATAAAAATTAAAGTAGCATGCGATAAAATTTACATTCTAGAAGAAGAAAAATACAACCCCATTTTAGCAACTACCAATTTCGATGAAACTGATAATGCGAGTTTATTTTAATTTTTCTTAAGAAACTTCATTATTTTTTTTTTAGAAAAACTTCTGAAAATTATACCGTTAGCAATTTGTAAACTTAGTGAAAAAAGTTTTATCATATTGATGAAATTGTTTCGTAAGTCGTTTGTCTTTCATTCTTCATCATATTGATAAAGTTTGCTTCAATATAATGAAGATTATCATAAAAATGTGTGCCAAATATTTCATAAAAAACTCTTCGAAATTATTTATTTCGTTGACAAAAAACACTGCTGTTTGTAATTCTCATTTAGTTGGCAATTTAATTTAAATAAATAACACAATTAAAAAAGAAATAGTGATATTTTTTTAAGCGAAGTTTTTATTTTATAGTCGATCTTGTTTTTTTAAATTAAATTTTTTAATTTTGAATAAATTTTCTATGATCTTGGACCAGACTGAAATACATTTCAGTCTGAAGCAACTTCCTCATAAATATGATGAAGCAACTTCTTCATTAATATAATGAAACTTTTTTCATAAATATTGATAATATTTTTTTACTTTAAACCAGGGGTGCCCAAAAGTTCCTTATGGAAGAGCAAACATCAATACATTCAAAGAATAACTAATTTTGATTCAATATTTTTTATTGTAAAAACCAATACATACAAAGAAAAAAATAATATTTCATATCATACGTTAAACAAAAACAAAATCTACATTGATGATCGCTGTCGTCAATGTTTACTAGCAAAGTATACTAAAGTGTTGTTGCTTTGCACTTGCGTGTATTCAGTGAAGAAGAACGACAAAAAAGAAACTAATAAGACAAAGTTGTTTGCGTATTTCGTATTGCTAGTGCTGAGAGCTCTATGTGTGTATTTAAACACACAGCCTATAGCTAAGCGCTTTTACAAAAACAAATGAGCATCAAGCGCATAGGGCTTGGACACCCTTGCTTTAAACCAAAACTCAGGGGATACACCTGCTAAAGTAGTTTATTAGTGAATGAATCCTTATTATTATTTTAAATTTTAGCTTTTTAGTCCAAGCGGTTTGGGAGACTTTTCCCTTTTGATCACTTATTTTTATAACGCTCTTAATAAAAATTCTAACAAGTGCCTTATAAGTGCATTACACCATACTCCAGGGATTGAAAGATTAAAAATGCAGGTGTCTAAACAAAAGGGTTTAGGCAGGCCCTTTAAGGGAGAGGATTCTGCCTCATAGAATCCCAACATTTTTAAAAGTAATTCATCGTTTAGTACCCCAGGAAACTCAGCATCCATAGCAAAATTGTTCGATTCCCGTATAAGTGTTCCCTTTAGAGATTCCAAAGTTAGGTGATTAGATGATTACTACAAAGCATTTCCTTTTAAACGGACTACAATGTTTTGTTGAAATTATTTTTAAATCACGTTTAAATCATTTTTTGGCTTATGGTCTGGAGCAGTGATCTGTTGAAAGAAGAGACTTTACAACTTTCTCTAAAACGTTGCATTGGTACAATGTTGCAAAATTGGATCTTGATGACCCCTTTATCGGCAATTTCCCATCACACCATTACAGACGACCGATGGTGGCCTCTTAGAACCAGCTCTGTTGCTTAACTGAGCGTAGAATCCTCTATCATTCTGTTTGTTGAACGACTTGTCGACAGTGAAAATTTTCTCTTCAGTAAACAGAATTTATCTGTGGCCAAAATCTAAGATCGACCTGTACCGGCTCTGAATTTTAAGGAGGTCTTAAAAGATGTTCAAAATGGGTTTTTTTTTTTCTTTTTAAGGCTCTCAAGATGGCGATTGTTATTTCTGTGGATTTCTGACTGAGCGGACATTTAATCGTTTACCAGAATTTATAAAAATATTAGTTGAAAAAAAAACTGTTTACAATAGAAATTTTCCTTTAAGGTTTTTCTTAAACAAAGACTAATTCAATGATCTCAAAAAATTAAAAAGTTCAAAAATTTGATTTGACACATGTAATTGGTGAGGATTACACAAACAGAAAAGATTGGTTGCAATTCAATCAAATTTTTTAAAATTTATTTGTAATCAGTTCTTGCCCCTATAATGCATTAATAAAGCAAAAACATTGTATTGGGAATTAAAATAGGGGAAAACAACTAAAAAAACAATACTATTATTCGGTCAGTAACTGCGTACAGTAGGGGCAATCATTTATTTAGTAAATGTATTAGAAAATTAGTACAATCTATCGAATTTATTAAAAAAATTCTCGATATTTAAAAGCGTTAACTACAAATACGGTTATCCTTATCAAATATGCCATAAAATTAGAGTTTCAATGGAACCAACCGAATTGTGGATTGTGAATTGATTATAGACGCCACTAAATATTGGTATTGGTAAACGAATTTTAAACTATATTTATTTTCCTAACAAATTAATTAAATTCAAAATTAGTTATTAACATTTATAAGTGTTGGTGGTGTAGTGGGTAGAGAGCTAGCCTAGTACTCCGGATATCCGAGTTCAAATCTTAGAAAAGGCAAACATTTAAGTTTTTTTTTTTTTTTTTTTAATTCAAATTAAGTATTAAAATTTTTAACTAGCAAATAAAGAAAAGATATTTATAAGTAAGTGTGTGAACTATGAATCTGAATGTCCAGGTTCGATACCGGAAAAATTGAAAAATAAAATTTTTCTTCAAATTAAATTGTAATAATATTTATGTGGAATATAAATACTAAATTAGGCAATTTAATATGAATATAAAGGGTGGTTAAATTTTAAGGGCCAATGTTGATTTTGAATAAAACACAAATTATTTAGGAAATTATTGTCATTTCTTTTTATTATGATAATATATGGTATGGTTTAATTATGTGTGGAACAAAATATCGGCCAAATGGCCGCCGCGACCTCGGCGGCACACCTCCATCCGATGATTCAAATTTTCCATCAGGCTGAGGCATAATTGAGGTTCTATGCCGTTCATATGCCGAATTATCTCATCCTTTAGCTCTTGAATTGTTGCTGGCTTATCGACGTACAACTTTTCTTTTAAAATTACCCCAAAGAAAGAAGTCCAACGGTGTCAAATCACATGATCTTGGCGGCCAATTGCATCGCCACCTCGGCGAGATAACACGGCCATTGAATTTGTTGCGCAAAAGAGTCATTGTTTCGTTAGCTGTGTAGCAAGTGGCACCGTCCTGTTGAAACGACATATCGTCCAGGGTCATATCCTCAATTCCTGGCCGCAATAAGTTCGTTATCATCTCGCGATAGCGAACACCATTCACGGTAAATGCTTGGCCGACCTCATGACACACTATCGCGAACAACAGCAATGTTTTCCGCAGAACGAACTGGGCGAGCATGCACAGGTGTTTTCACAGACCCGGTTTGCTGAAATTTACCTACAACTCTCCCGATTGTGAACACATTTGGTCGATTATGCTGACCGGAAAAAAAATCACGAAGTGCACGAAATGCATTTTGATTTGAACGCCCATTTTTACAATAAGCTTGAATAACTTTAACACGTTGCTCGTTTGTGTATCTTTCTATGGTTCAAATTAAGTTAGTCTGAAATTGAGAAATGTCAAATGAAATGCAGAAAAAAACTTGACGTTTAGGTGTGGTTCACATTCAACATCGGCCCTTAAAATTTAACCACCCTTTAATTATCGTAACCGCCATAATTCGACTGGCAATAAATTCGGTTGTCCCCCCCCCCCCCCCCCCCCCTACCCAACTGATACTGTTTTCAGGGTGTATGAAACACAGAAAGTTCTTAAGTAAATTTCTTTTCAACTCAATAAATCAACGTGGGGTTTGCTTTTCATCAGCTTTTTCCTTTAAAGTTCTGAGTTAAATAAGAGATATTTACAATTATCACTATAAAACGAGAAGATAAAGGAAGAATCTGGTTTCTAGTAATTTTTTTCTTTTTTTTTTCCTTATTATTACAAAAATTATAATTTTTCTATTCATTTGGATGAGAGAAATTTTCATGATCTTGCAAAAAGAACAACATCTCAAATGTTATAAAATTTTAAGAATGAAATCTAAAATCGTAGAATATATAGAAAAAGCGCCCCGGTAGGCTAGTTGGTAGCGTGCTAGCTTATCAGTGCGGGGGTCGTGGGTTCGATTCCCACCAGAGGTTCTGGTTTGTTTTCGCTGCAACGAGCTGATAGCATTTGTTGCTAGTGCTCGGTTAGGGAGTTAGGATATAATTTATATAATATTTTTCACTTGAGTTGACAATTTTAGTTAATTTTTTAATTAAAGCATGCAAATGTAAACATTTTAAATTAAATATATCGTATCGTCTGAACAAATTTAAGGTTTAAACAAAATTTTTCCCACAATCAATTTCTTTTCCCTTTCAATATATTTTTTTAAAAAGGTTCACAATCTTCAGCCGGTAATTCAACAAATGCCTGTATATCGGGAACGTCCAGTAATAATAATGCAGCAAATGCAACCTCAACCAGTGGTAATGGAGCTGCCGCATCACAAACCTCCAACACTGCTACACAAGATACACAATCCAATAATGGTGGAGCCGGAGCCACAGGCGAAGCAGACAATGGAGCCTCCAATACAGCAGCGGCCTCAGCAGCAGCAGCAGCCAGCACAGCAGGTGGTACACAAACACAACAGTCAACGACGACATTGGGTTAGCGAGATAAAATCACAAATCAGCATTATATTCATCATTTATTTTAGCAATAAGATAATGATGATGATGATAATAATGTCGATAAGAAATGCTGTTACTACAACAAAATCAAATGACAAACAATTGCAATGAGGCAATTTTCTTCTAATATATATTTCTTTTTTTTTTTTTTAATTGAGTAAAATAATTCGAAAACATAAGAAAAACAAATTTATATATTGAAAAAAAAAATAAGAAAATTATAAAAATTTATAATTAATTATATTAATAAATAAACAAAAAAATACTTTAAATAAAACAAAATTAAGTAAGAAAATAAATAAACTTAAAACAACGTTTAAGTTAAAACCAGGAAAAAAATCTAAAAAAAAAAATTAAATATAGAAAAAAGTAATAACAAAATCCCTACAAGAAAACAAAAAATACATTATTTATATATAAAATTAATAAGGATAAAAAAAAATTGAGAAAGAAAATCTAAAAAAAAAAACTTCTAAACAAAAAACATTCTAAATTTCTAATAGCAACTCTGTCTGTCTCTAAACAGCAAAATTCACACAAATTCAGCCTGATCAACAAAAAATTCAAAAACTCCAGAGAAATTAAAATTTATACTACATGTTAAGATTCTAAAAACTATACCGATAAAATATTATTAAAACTAAAAAAAAAAATAAATAAAAGTTACAAAAATTTGTTAAAAATATATTTAAGTTTTTGACTAAGAATTAGGGTGTTAGGTTTGCCAATATTTTTAAAAATTTGTTCCAAACAAATTAAAGTTTATATAAAATTATGAAATTTATAAAAAAAAAAAAAACAAACTATCAGTTTCCCATTATTTTATAAAGGCATAATAATATCATACTCAATGAATTAACAAATATATTTATCAAAAAAATAGATGGTTGGGGTTTAATAGGGTTTTAAAACTTGTTTAATAAAAGGGCCTTTATTTCCTAAAGTCACAATTCAATAATAAGTTTCCGAAGAAGAATTTTAATATATGTCTAAAAAAATAGAAAGTTAGGATTTGTCAGTATTTTTAAAAATAATGTAAATTTGTTCCCAAAATGTAAATTTTTTCAATGTTTTGATAAATAATATTTATTAAATATAAAATAAATTGTGCACTTTATTTTATAAAGACTTCAATAAGTATTAAAAGTGTTATCTGAAGATAAATTTTAGTTTTTGACAAATAAATAGGGTCGTGCTAGTAATTTAAAACTATTTTAGTATTTTTTTTTACTGTTTTCCAAGAGAATTAGAGGTTTTAAATTCTCCATTTTCCATTTTTTTCCATTATACAATTTTTCCAAAAAGTTTAAGTTTTGATAAACATAAAAAGTTTTCAAGTTTTCCGCTATTAAAGAAAGGTCTTAAGTTTTACACTATTTTATAAAGTTATCTAAAGAAACATTTAAGTTTATAAAAATAATTAAGGGGTTAGTTTTAGTTTTTCACTAATTTATAAAGACGGAATTTAATATTTTACTAAAAATAGGAATATCTGTGCTGACACTATTTTTGGATATATATTTTTGCCTTAAGCCATTTTCAAAATTGAAATGATAAAAGTTTTCACGGCTTTATATAGACAATGCAATTCTTTTTTTCAGTTTACTGATTTAGGCGATTCTAAATCATTTTACAAAAATGCTAAATTAGCCACATTGATAAATTAAATATGTTTATATGGGGAAATTTAAAACAAATCGAATAAATGTAAAATCAAACATATAAAACCAGTGTTACAGCGTCTGTGGATTGAATCAAAATGGCGACTAGAAAATGAGTAAAAGGGAATCTCAAAATTGTAGTGATACACAGAAAGGAATATATAAAAAAAAAATTTGTACCATACAATTTATATGGATTTTATTATACCCTCCACCATATATGGTGAGGGTATATATCAGTTTGTCATTCCGTTTGTAATATGTCGAAATATAGGTTTAAGACCCCATAAAGTATATATATTCGTGATCCTTATGCAATTTTAAGTCGATTTAGCGATGTCCGTCTGTCTGTCCGTCTGTCTGTCTGTTGAAATCACGATGAAGACGCAAGCGGGGGTACCTATTTTTACCCAGATTATTGAACATCCTCCCGAGCAGTTTGGTATTTAAAATGAGCAAAATCGGTCAAGCGGTTCAAAAGTTATGAGTGAAAATGTGAAGGTACCTCTAAATTTTCCATACAAATTTGTGCAATTTTCTGTATCTATTTTTTTTTTTCTGTTAAGTAAGTAAAAATGTTATTAAGTCTTCTTATTGTTCGATTACATTTATTGTCTTACATACTATGATAACTAAGTTAACGTAAAAATGAACAATGTTAAAGTCGCTAACAGAGCAGACCTCTGTAAATAACATTGCTAAAACTAAATAACAAAAGTTCGTTACATAAATTGACAAAACATATTCATATTACAGTTCATGCAAAATTTAGTATATACGTATATCATCTTCATCCCCTTTGGTGGAGGGTATTCAAAGATTCGGCACAGCCGAATTTAGCCCTTTTTTACTTGTTTTTTCTATCTCATTTTCCAAATCACTGCAATGTCAAAATAACCATACGTTTCGAGAATTCTTGTTTGACATATGCCATAGAAAGCTGCCTGTGATATTCAAAATCAAGCTGTCAAATTTGACAGATGGTTTTCCCAACGCATATATTTTTCATTACGAGAACAAGAATAGCAAAAATGAAAATGACAAGATTTTTTTATTACTTTTTATGGGATATCAACTTGCTGTTCCCCAAGATTTTTTTTTTTACGAATGCAAAAGTGTATAGATCATAAGGGCATATATTTTTAAAAAATATATAAGCTAAAAAAAATTTTGAAAACTTGTATCATTTCAATGGTTTTGCAAAAAATGTGTAATTTTAAACAGAAAATGTGTAATTTTAAACAAAATCTATTGAGGTTAATACATGTTTTTGTCAAATTTCGCAATTTTTGAAAAGACAATTAGTCGGAATTTCTAAAACAGCAATTCTAAAAAGACTCCACATACTGGCTATAAAAATCATGGAATCTTTTGTAGATGTACACAAAATTATCTTAAATACAAATGCTGACCAATTTTCTAATAAACTGAGGTTCCGGGTTAAAATCATGTTAGACAACTTCAATATATATCAGTGTAAAGTAAGTACGTACTGAAAATTATTAATTTTATCTGACGAATGAAATCGTGAAAAATCACGAAATTTATAATTTTTTATTCCTCAATTCACAATTTTTAACACAGATTATGAAGTAGATGTTAAGCAAGGGACATATTCAAAAAAATTTATATAAAATGTAAAGTCGAGAATGAGATAGAAACTAGAGTTTGTATTGATATATCCTTTTCTCTCCAGGGATACCGATTCTGTATGTGTGAAGCTGTGAAGTGATGAAAATTTTCACTACTTCGCAAAGAATCCGATTCTTGATTTAACTTTTGCGAAAACTATCTGTCAAAATTTTATCATATGAGTTTTTCTTCGCCAAATAAAAGTTCATTATATATTATATTATTTACTAGCTGACCCGGCAAACGTTGTTCTGCCTAGGAATAGGATTACATTATTATCTAGGTAGCTCGCACAAAGTTTGAATATTCTCACAATAATAGTACCCCAGATATGCAATAATAAATTTGTACTTCGTATGGGAGGTGCCACGCCCATTGCTTGGATCCCCCATATTTTTTGGAAGATTATGAATATTATTATCAAAGAAGCTCACACAAAGTTTGAAGACTCCCACTTTAATAGTACCCCAGATATGCAATAATGAATGTTTTCTTCGTATGGGAGGTGCCACGCCCATTGCTTGGATGGCACTCATTTTTTTGGGAGATTATGAGTATTATTATAAAAAAAGCTCACACAAAGTTTGAAGACTCCCACTGTAACAGTACTCCAGATATACAAAAATACATTTTTACTTCGTATGGGAGGTGCCACGCCCATTGTACCCATATAGGTCAATTGTGAATCTAAACCATTCAGGGATCAAATAAAACAGACACAACAAATTTCATCGAAATCGGCCCAGCCGTTAAGGAGGAGTGCAGTCACTAACACACGTACAGGAGAATTATATATATAAAGATTTATTAATCCATATTGTAATTGTAATGTAATATTTTTTAATGAAAAAAAAAATATAATTAATTAAAGTTTTTTAATAAAATTTTGCTTTAAAACTCACGGAACGAGTGAAATGAAATAAAATTGACAGATATTCATCATAAAAAAATTTTTTTTCCTAACGAGAATGGGAATCGCTCAAAATGAAAACATGAAATAAAAAAAAAAACTATGAAGTGAAAATGATAAATTATTTATCAGCAAAGCAACTTTATGCGGAATTTTTTCATTTTGTAAAGTTCTGTTAAATATTTATAAAATTTATTATTTGATTACATTTTTTCACAAGGTGATGCCAGATGTTAAAAATTTTCATTTATGATTATAATTTACGCGGTGTAATTATGAAAATGGAATTTTTCCAAAATCTGGTTATGAAACAATATTTTTTTTTGTATGGGAAATCTGATTTTTTTTAAATGGAGTTTTTACAAATTTAAAACGTTTCTAAATGTTTCGATATATAAAACGTGTGTATTACTTTAAATATTGATATTTTTTAAAAAATTTTAAAATGTTATTAGAAACAAATCAACCAAATTTAAATTTTTTTCTTATTTATGAAATCTTTAAGTTTTATTAAAATTTAGTCTGTCTAGAGTTTAGAATCTTTTCATGTCAACAAATAAATCTTTTAAAAAATGATAACTAAAAATATTTTTAATAAAATATAGAAGAAAAAAAAACTTAACAAAAAACGATTCACAGTTTATTAATCCTTAAACAAGAAAAAATCAAAAAAAAAAAATTAAATTATGAAAACTAAAAAAAAATATATTAAAAAACAACATATGGCACCATTTTTATTGATAATTATTATATAAATAATAAGAAAGGAAAATAAATTTAAAAACCCCTTATTGATTTGTCTGTATAACAAAAAAATCTTAATACTTTCTTATTTAGTTTTGAAGAAAAAAACAAAAATTAAATTATTTAGGAAATTTATGCTCTACACAAAAAAAAAACAAAACAAATGATTTAAAAAATACACTTATTGTCCTATAAAAACCAAACCTCTACTCCTCTTAAACAAAAACAAAACAACCAAGCCTACATTTATTAAGAAAAACGTAGAATAGCAGTTTAATTGTAATTTAATTTAATAAATATTATACATATTTAAAAAATAACAAAAAAAAAAAATGACAAAAAAAATCTTGTAGCTGCAATTCAAAAAATAAATAATAATAATAAAAAACAAACTACCATAAACATAATATTTAATTAAAAAAAAGCCTATAAAAATTAAATTTAATTGCTAAATAAATTTTTTTAGTAATAAGAAAACTATTAAAAAAAAATCTTATTTTTTTGTGTTTCCAATTTATTTTTAATAAAAAAAAACAAGTTGATTCTTAGAAGAATCACAAAAAAAACTATATAATTTTAATTATTAGAACTCCTTTTATTTTTTTTTTAAATTTTGGTTTTTTAAATGATTGTTGTAAAAATATCATAATCAATTACTATTGTAAAGGATTTTATAAAAAAAAATCAATATAACAGCTTTCAAAATAAGCCACTTAATTAGTTTTGTGAGTTATTTTTTATTATTTCTTGAAGTTGTTATATTAGTTATTTTTTTAATTATAACAATATCAAAAAAAGTAATTGACTATGATTTTTTTAGATTTATTTAACAAACATTTTAGTAAAGAGATTTTTAAAAATAATATAAATATTTCTGTATAAAATGTTGGGAAGAATTATTTAGAATTTTATTATATCGGTTATTACAGCTACGGTTTCATAAAATTAACTGCTATTGCAGTGATTTTAAAAAATGAGGGTCAAAAGTGGCCCCAATGTTATTGTGGCAATATGAGATGTATTTCAACTGCCCCATTGGAGAATCTTTACAATGAGGCAATACAATTTTTTAAAAGTTTCTAACATTTTTGAAGCCAATTTAAACCCTCTTAACACCCGTAGGTAACTTTGTAGTGTAAATTGGCTATAAAGTCCAATATTTTGTTATTAAAAGCGAAAATATTTCGCGCCATATTTGAAGATCTAAAAATTGAAAATAAATTCTTTTAAAATCAACATTTTTTCAAGCCAAATGTGAATTTTAGCTTAATTTTGAAAGGGTTGATGCACAAATTCCACCACAATTTTATGCAAGTGAAAGCTAAAATACATTTTAATTGGAGTGTGTCTAAATCATAATTTTACACGTGCGGCAAGCTATCAACGTTGGCTTATGTCGTTCTTATACAAATTTGTCAAAAGTAACGTTAAGTGTTAACACTAAATATTGGCTTATAACAAACTATCAAGCTTGCCACATAAACACAGCTACTATATTCTTACAAGTTTGTAATTTTACCACACTCACGACATAAGTGACATATGTCAAAAAGGTTTTAAACCTCATATTATTTGTAAGAACAATTTTTGTTCTTTTCGTAACACACGGGATGAATATTCATCTGACATAAAATGTATACATATACAAGGCTTTTTGTGTGTTAGTGTTTTTTGTATTCATCTAAGTTTTGGGCGTATTTTAAAAATGTGCATGTATTGGTTTTGTGCTAATGCGGGGTAGAAGCTGGTTGAAACTTTACTCCAACAAAAACCCATTCTTTTCGCTCCGCTTGCCAACAAGCTGGCATGTTATGCCAGCACAATTGTACTCGTGTGTGATAGCCTAATAAGAAATAATTGCCAACGATAGTATTTCTAGGCAAAACTTAACAAGAGTTGCTAAACTTTAAAAACTCGTGTCGATTCTGTTTAGTTTGTGATTCTAATACTGACTGTTACTGTTAGAAAAAAAACCGCTAAATCTTGCTTTATATGGGAATGGTGCAAGGACATTATCCCAATATCCGTTTTTGGGAAATGGAATATATTGTATTAATATATATAAAAAAAAACTTTAGTTAGAAAAGCCGGAGTTGGACCTACGGCATAGAAGAAAATACTTAGGCCCGGCCGAAGGATGGCCACACAAAAAAGCTTTCATCAGCGAAAACGGTATTTAACATACTTCCAAGAATAAAACAATTCGTTACACACATGTCAAAATTTGTACATACATTTTAAAAAGTGTAAACACTTTTGGACAAGCTTAATTTTTTTTTGCATTATTCCATAAAGTTACCAATTGTCTCAACACTTGTGTCATTCACAAATAATTGTTAACAAATATTAAAAAGTTTAAAGAAGTAAAAAATTGCTTAAAATGGTTTGTTTTAATGTTTTTTTTTAATCTCGAAATGAAATTTCTTGTTTTGTTTTGTCTTTTTATAAACTACAAAAGGTAAGCAATAAAAAACAAATCTGGCTACTTACAAAATATTTTGTAACTTGACACATTTCCAATTCAAAAATTTAGGCTGTACTTATTTAAATTTTATATGGGACCGCAAAAGTGCCCCAGTTAGCTGTAGACGGGACATTTTGGAATTTCTTCTCACTGAAATTAATCAAAATAGTGGGAAATGGTTAAAAAAATTATTTTTTTTTAAGATTTAAATATATTATATTTGGCTTTTATTTAAATTAAGTCGAAAGTATTAAGGCGAAAACATAATTGGCTTAAGTGACTTATGCTTTGATTTGGTATGAAACGAAATTTTACAAATACAAAATTTTTATTTAAAAAATTTTATAACTAATTTATTTTTCGAGCTTAAGGTTTGTTTTTTTTTATAAAAATATTATTTATTTTTCAATATTTCGCTACTCAATTGTGTAGCATCTTCAAAAAATGTCATTTATTATTTTCTGCAGATGCTACACAATGGAGTAGCAAAATATTGAAAAATAATATTTTTATAAAAAACAAAACTTAAGCTTAAAAAATAAATTAGTTACAAAAACGAAAAAAGGTTAAATAAAAAGATACAATTTAAAAATTTTACAAATTTTAATTTCATACCGATTTCTAGCTTCAGTCACTTTATTCTGATTCTGCTTTTAATTTTTTTTTATAATAAAATTTAATATTTAATGTTTTTAATAAAAAAAAATAAATAAATATTTTTCAAATTATATTATATTATTTTTATTTAATAGAACCAAAATATTATTTATAATTCAATATATACCTAAACATATTCTATTCTAAATGCACTTTTTGTCCACTAGAGAAAACTGTTAGAGATAGAGTAAAAAACACTCCGAAATAGCTCTACTGTGAATGATTCAAGCTTATATGATATGTGTGTTTTTGTCAAGCAACTTTATTAGGGAATTTCTATAAAATATTTTAACAAACAAAACGGAATTTAAGAAAATATAAAAGTTATGACAGAAAAGCCCTGGTAAAGTCTTTCAAAAAAAAGCAAGTGTTATATGGGCTTTAGGGATGTTTTTTCTCTATCTCTAGCAGTTTTCTCCCGTGGTGTAAATATGCCTTTATTTAAATTTAATTTATATATTCTCATTAAAAATTTGTCAGAATTTTTAATTTGTTTGTAAAAAAAAAAACTTAGTTATTTGTTTAACAATATTTACTTTAATAATATTTAGTTTATTTTTAGCTTTTAAATTTATATTTCTCTTTATTTGATAAAAAAAAATAATTTAATGTACTAAAAAAAAACAACAAAACTATAATTTTTAGCATTTTTTTTCTTTTTAACGCAGTAAATTTTTCAAAAAAAAATAAAGAAAATGGCAGACAATGTCATAAAAAATGCTATTTATTGTATTAAAACAAAAAAAAAAACATTTAACAAAAACAACCCAATATAAAGAGAACAACAAAAAAAGTAAACTTTACTTATGTTAGTTAATCGTAAAAATGAGAGAAAAACCATCAATAAAAATTAAAAAAAAAATAACAAATACGTTTTTTTAAATTATTTGAAAGTAGGGACTGAAACCGAACCCAAACGGGTTAAGGTTCACTGTTTATAAAAACTTTGAATCCGAACCAGCTGAACCCAAAAATTTAACCAAGTTCGGGTTCAAAAATATAAAATATATTATTGCTGTTATGGCGTGAGAAATGTTTACAAAAAAACCATTACATTTCTTGAATTCCAGTTTGTAGAGCTTGACACTCAATCTAGTTCTTCTTCTTTAATATACTTTTTACACTAAACAACATCTTTGTGAAACGCGTGGAAGATGTTAAAAATGTGAAACAAGTGTTTACATTGGCAACATCTTTCATCTGCCATTTATTCAGCTGTCAAAAAATAAAAGAAAAGGAACCATATTTTTTGTTAAAAATAAAAAATGGATTTAGAGAAAGCATTAATCATTGGAGTAGTTGTTGCTTTGCAAGAACAAACCCGAATTTTAATGCAATACATTGAAATATTAAATGTCATTCTTGAAGATGATGATGAAGAAGAATTTTTGGTAGACAAGTACAAGGTGGCGCAAAAGTAATCCTCCTATCAGAAAATGCTATAAATTTTGCGATTGGCCCCTAATGTCAGTTCTGTTTTGACATTTGTGTAGTAAACACATGCGAAATACACGTTAATAAACAATGTTGCGCTACACTGCTCCAGAACGCGGAATATTGGTGACTATTTATTTGAGCTATAATGAAGATGATTTTTCATCAAAAATAATCATGAGTGATGAGGCCCATTTCCATCTTAGCGGGTACGTAAATAAGCAAAATTTACGTTTCTGGGGCACTGAAAATCCGCGTGTAACCCACGAAGAGCCATTAAACCCGCTCAAAGTCACTGTATGGTGTGCTGTTTTTGCTGGAGGAGTCATCGGACCTTTTTTCTTCGAAAACGTCGCGGGCCAAACGGTTACTGTGAATGGTGAGCGCTACAGAGCAATGATCAACGAGTTCTTTTTGCCGCAACTTGATGAATTGGGATTGGAAAACATGTGGTTCCAACAGGACGGTGCAACGCCACACACTGCACGTGCCACAACCGATATGCTGAAGGATGCATTTCCCGGGCGCCTAATCTCCCGTTTTGGCGATTTGCACTGGTCAGCAAGATCGCCTGATTTGACCGCTCCAGACTTCTTTTTGTGGGGCTTTTTGAAGTCGCGGGTTTATGTCAACAAGCCTCAGACTCTTGCAGCTCTTAAAGACAATATCCGTCAAGAATGTGAGGACCTATCGCCGGAAGTTTTGGCCAAAGTGATGGAAAATGCCATGAAAAGGGCTCAAATGACAATCAACTGTGGCGGCGGCCATTTACATGACATCATATTCTCGACTTGATGTAAAAAAAAATAAAAGACCAAATAAAAATAATCCACAAGAAGAATCAAAGTTTTTCATTTTTTTTTAATTACAGCCAAAAAACATCGGAAGGTTATTTTGCGCCACCCTGTATGAAATTCTTACATGTGCAGCTCGTTTTCCTTTCTTGAACAATTTTTTTTTGTTTATTTTTTTGTTTATTTTCTACAATGTCAGTTTGCTAGTGATGGCACAAAGAAAATCGATTTTTTTGCCATTTTTTTAGTGATGACACTTAAAATAACGAAAGATGTAAGATGGAACAAAATGATAAAGGATCATCTTTTGTAGATGTAGAAAGATGTAGAAATTTTGGCCTGTATAATTCTAATGGGAAGATGTTAACATCTTTGCAATCTGATGAAAGATGTAGCTCAGTGGAAAAAGGCTATTAAGCAAATACTTGATCAATGCAGAGCTATTTGCGAACACCACAAATTTCTTCTTTAGCTAAACAGTTTAACTTGAAAAAAGCCGTACTAAACTATCAAACTAGATGGAAGTCCAGTTGTGATATGGTTCAAGCCTTATTGGAATACAAAAGTTTTTGTTCAGAATTACTGGATGCTGCATTAACTATGAATGATATTTGGAATATTTGTAAAGAATTCGTAGAAGTTTTTGCAACTGTTAAAAAATTAACGCTGAAACTACAAGAAGAACAGATGACTTTAGGCGATTTTTAAAGAGCCTGGCTTAGTTTTAAATTAAAGTTAACAAAAGATGAAAAAACAACAAAACATTTTCACAAGAATTATATTTAAATATTATAAAAAGAGAAAATCACTTGATTAATAATTTACTTTTGATTGCAGCATTATATCTAGATGGCAGATTTAAGTTAATGCTAAGTCCCGAAGATGTTGAAAATGCAAAAAACAATTCAAATTTGCAAGTGGAGAGAGAAGAAGAAAATTTTATGAAAGAATCAATATCTTGTTTTTCAGAAGATGATGAATATATGTATGCTCGAACAAGTTCTAAACAAACAAGGAACAATTTTCAAATTCTTCAAATAAGAGGGTCTTGAAATTCATTTTGTCGCCACAAAGAACAAATTTTAAAGAAGAAAGTTTAAAAAAATATATTAATTCTTTGAATTTCTTTAAAAAATAAAAAAAAATATCCTATTAATAAAACATGTGTACTTTGTTAAAATGTTGAATACGAACCTTGAACCAAACTGAACCCAAACTTGTTATTTCAAATTAACCTAAACCCATTTTTTAGGGTTTCAGTCCCTATTTGAAAGAAAAACAAGGCCTTACCGAATTTTTGTTATATAATTTCTACAGTATTTTCGTTATAAATAAAACAAAAACAAATTAAATTAAATTGAGAAAACATAGTCGATGTGAAAAAAAAATGTTTGTGATAAAAAACATTTTTGGATGTGAAAAACATTTTGGAAGTGAAAAGAATTTTTCTGTTAAAAAAATTTTATGTTGTGAATAAATTTTTGAGGTAAAGCAACATTTGAGTGAGTTTAAGATATAAAATATTTTTCACCCCTAAGCATTTGATAAAAAAATGTAATTAAAAAAAACAATATTAGGTGATAAGAAGTTACCAAAGATTTTTTTTTTTTTAAATATTCCACATGAATTTTAAGAAGACGTAGACTTGCTAAAGCGAAGTTTATATTATCTGATTTTCCATCTGATATTTCCTAAAGAAAATCAAATTAAAAATCCTTTGAAATGATGCGCTTGTCAAAAAAAAATCGCTTTGGTAAACCGGGTTTACACCTTGAGACGCAAATCTTATCAGCTGAAAACAGCTGGTTTTTGCTTATTGCTCAATTGTTTTATCGCCAATTTACTTTACAACTGTTTTGTTTGTGTTTTTCTTAGTTTGTAAAAAAAATGCATCACTGGTACCATTTGATTCTCCTAATTTTATGAAATATTTTTAAAATCAAAAAAATCAGTCTGACTTGTCACAATTTGTAATCAGTTTTTATGTACGTATCAGCTGAAATGAGTTTACATTATAAGATTTTTGCTATCTGGCTCGTTAATGGACAGATCTTATAACTTGTGGTATAATGTAAACCCGGCTTAAAAATTTAAGAATTTATAAAAAATGCTGCCAAGTCTTGGAAATTCTTGGTTTTTCTCTTTTAAATGTAAACAAAAATATTTATGATAAAAATATTTGAATTATTTTTATCTTTTTATTTGATAAAATATTAAAACCAACAAAATCTAAAGGTAGAGCAAGGTACACAATATAATTGCCCTATTTTGCGTTCCGGCAAAGTACATATACGAAAACAGCTTTCGTACAAAGGCGGCTCCAAATTTTTAAATTGTATATATTTGCAAAAAAAAAATTAGAAATAAGTAAGGTAAGTAGGAATAAGTCGTTTTCTTCACAAGTAGTTATAGATAAAAAATTCGAAAAAAAAACTTTTGTATGAGGACATTCATCTTGTCTTTGATATGACAGAGTTGAATTTTTTGATTCGAGCAATGCTCACATTAAACTGTGTTTAGATTAGACTCGAAATCCAATTTAAATAGATTTTAAAATCTTGTTGTTATATCAAAAAAAAAAAAAAAGTAGTGTGTTGTCAGTAAGCAAAGGAGATATTACTGCATTTATTATTTTTAAAAATAAAACTTTTTCTCACAAAAATTTATACATTTTTGCAAATAGCATATTTAAAAAACCAAAATGTACCAAAAAGAAAAATACAAAATGCAACAGTGAAAAGTACTCCACAATAGGTCTGTACGAGGTAATTTTGGGTAAAGTCTGGTAAAATGAGAGTAAGCAAAAAATTCTCTCACAAAACCAAAAAAATGCCCAAAATACTGCGAACGCACAAAACCACATTTCATACCCAAAAATAAACGTCAAATTTATTCATATTTAAAAACAGCTTAATTAATAAATATATTTGAAATGGCAAATATCTATTTACATTTTCAAATGTATTTTTCATAATTAAGAAGGAAAAGTTGTTTAAAGTAAACTTTTATTTAACTTTAATTTTTTTTTTCAAAAATGCAAAACAGTTAATTTATTAGCAGCAGCTGATGATTTGACAAATTTACCATTTTACCCAAACAAAAAGTACGGGTAAGTTCTGGTAAAAAGAGAAACACAATTACTCTCTCATGAACGCTCTCATTTACCCAATTTTTGTTACAAGAAACGCTTTCTGGTAAGATTTGGTTCCCGCGGTAACGTACGTCGAACAGACCTAATCCCTTTTAAACGTTGGCACATTTACATATGATGAATGAAATATAAAAAAAAAATCTCAAATTTGAAAAAAAGTACCAATTCTTTAACCCCATTTTGATTACTTAAAATCCCAAGGTGGCTCTCAAAAACTAAGACAGGTCGATGTTAGAAAAAAAGGTTTTTATTTTATTTTTTAAATATACATAATTTTATATATATATATATTACCTGTTTGTTTATATGTATATTAAAATCTTATAAACTTAGGAAGTATGAAAAAATATCATAAAATATCTTTTCAAGAGAACGTTATTAAATTTTAAATATTTACAAAATTCATAGCAAAAACGATTTTAAAGCACAACAAGTTCCGAGTTTTATGTGAAAAAAAAACCCAGTTTTACAGCATATAAGAAAAAAATATTCTCACAAAAAATTTCAACGAAAAATTTAGCACAAATTGCTTTCACACAAAAATTTAATACACAAGTTTATTATTTTTATAGTTTTTTTAATTAATGCCCTTATTCTATAACTTTAAAACTAACGATAACAGATGAATAACTGATTTTTTGTGGTTACCAATTCTGTACATGTTATTTAACAGAACATATTATTTTACAAAACGAAACCCTGTTGTTGTTTAAAAACTGTTAAAGTGATAGAAATTTCAATTCTATAAACCTTAGTCTTACGAAATTACTTGTCAAATTGGACGATCAATAATTTTGCCGTGACAAGAAACAAAGACGCGAATTTTGATATTTCCAATATAATAAATACCTCTGAAAATTATCATAATGTAACAAAAACCTAAGATTTGTTATTGAATAACAAATTATTTATATATTTTCTACATTAAAAATATTACATCATTCAATAAATTGAATTATATATTTGTTTTTATACATTTATCTTTTAACTATTTTTCAAACTGGAAAGAAAACCACCAAGAAATACCATATAATTATTTTGAAATTTTTATATTTTTCAAATATGGTAGCTAAGATATTTGATTATCTTAACATGACATAAAAATACATGTTATGGATTCACGAGAGTTATAGAATTAAAAATAAAAATGCTAACGTTTCCATTTATGTTAACGTATTGAATTATTTAAAAAATACAGAATAAGGGCATAAGTCTTTCTTATTTAAAAAAAAAAAAACTTATTCGGTTTTATAATTTAAATTACAAATTGAGGACAATAAAGTTTGAGTGATAATTTTTCACGGTGGAAAAAATCACAAAACTAAAAAGCCGGCATGTAAACTTAATAACAAAAGAAATATTTTAATTCAATTTATATTACATTAAACTAATCCTAATTAAACCAAAAATATATTTTTGTAAAACATTTGAAAAAAAAGAAATTACTGACGTCTTAAACCACCACGTCCATAATACTTGGGTTTAGCAGAAGTCGATGGTTCAGATTGATTTGATGAGGGACGTTGTCTGGACGAAGAAGGCGGTGAACTTGAATAATTACAAGATACCGAGGATGATGAAGCTCCAGACGGTTGTGTGAAAGCAGAATATCTGGAATCATAATTAGTTGATAATGAGCTACTGCCTCTTCCACCACCACCACCACCACCACCAATTCTACTGGTGTAGGCAGCTGATTTAGCTCTAGGATCATTTATAGAAAAGTGTGAACCATCAGCACCGGAAACACTTTGTATAATGGGTTGTTGTGCCGCGGCAGAACGACGATGTGTTTGAGCAGTATTACGCGAAGACGATGTAGTGTAATTATTTATTACTCGTGCTGGTGGTGTAGCCAATGCTGAGGGTAGTTGTGAACATTTATAAATTTCCAACATACGCATTCTAAGTGTATACATATCCATAGCATTGCCTGCCGGTTCTTTAATCAATTCAGCAAAATCATGTATGGCCATTAATTGATTTTCATTTAAATCACGCATTATTTTCATTATGGGCAATTCATCTGGATCACGTTGACTGTTTTTTGTAGGTGATTGCGTTTCCAATGTTTGACAGCCTACATTACAAATACTTGGCTCCACTTGTATACCAATTTCATAACCTTTAGTTGTGCGTTGTGTCAACTCCTCCATTTCATCCGTTTGTGTCATGGCATTACAAAAATATGAGGAAGCTGTCTCCATTAAATCCTCTCCCTGATTATTTACTGATTCGCCTTTCATTTTTTGTAACTTGGCTGGTATTTTAATTGATTTTAATTTATTGTGTATAGTCAGGGCATCGCATCCCAGTATTTTAGCAACTTTGGCTGCCTGAGGCGGTAATATTGCCAAACCCCATTCCTCCATATTGAAACGTGTACAATGAGAATTAAATTTGTAATTGACATTATTGACTGTGTGTAGAGGTGAACGATTTTCATAGACATGTTGATGTACATAAGAATGACTGACTGGTAATTTTCTTACAATTGAGGTAAATTGAAAAGTTGATAGGGTTGAATTTGTATCGGTTGACATATTTTTGAGATGGGATATTAAAAAACTGGCACGCTGTTTAGCTAAAAAGATTTTTTTTTTTTCATAAATAATACAAAATAAATAGTGGAAATTTTTAAAACGACTTTAAATATAAAAATTTTTCATTAAGAATAATGTTTTTGGAATCGTACAAAATAACAGTTTCATTTGAAAATTAAAAAGAAAAGTGCACCGGTTCATTTAGAATTATGGGAGCAATGAACTGGTTAATATTTATAGAAAAAATTAAGTAAAAAAAAAAAAAAAAAGTAAATTAAATTAAATTAAATTAAAACAAGTAAAAAAGGCTTAAATTCGGCTGTGCCGAATCTTTGAATACCCTCCACCAATATAATAAAAAATGTTCTCTACTGTTTTTGATACAAATAATGTAAAAAACTTTTGAAGTAAAATTATGGAGGTAAAAAAAATTTTTTGAGGTGAAAAAAATTTTTTGTGGTGATAAAAAATTTTAGTGGTGATAAAAATTTTTTAAGGTGAAAAATATTTGAGGTGAATAAAAAATATTATTAATTTCTAAGTGATTGGTGAAAAAATATGAGAAAATAGAATAGAATAGTATATAACGTTTCGCTTCTATGAAATTGTACTAAAATACACCAATTTGTATGGAAAATTAAGAAGTATCTTCACATTTTCACTCATAACTTTTTAACCGCTGGACCGATTTTGCTCATTTTCAATACCAAACTGCTCGGGAGGATGTCCAACAAGCCCCCCCGCTTGCATCTTCGCGTCGTGATAGCCATTTAACAGACAGACGGACACCGCTAAATCGACTTAAAATTGCATAAGGCTCACGAATATATATACTTATGGGGTCTTAGACCTATATTTTGAGATGTTACAAACGGAATGACAAACTGATATACATATTAAAAGGATAAAAAGCATAAATAATAACTTGGTCAGTTAAAAAATTTTACATAGATTTTGCAAATTTTTTAATTTAAAATGTTTTTTTTATGTTATTTCTACCTCTTTCAATTTTTTGCTTTGGTGTTAATTTTTCTTCAGCTTCTTTAAATTCTTCACAATTTACCAGCGGTGGTGGAGGAGGTTCAACTGAAAAAGCAGGAAAAGATTATACAAAAAATTCACAAATTATTCTTTTATACTAATGCCTACTTTTGACGGTAGTAACTGTCATTTCCACATCTTGGTTAAAATTACAATTTATGATATTTTCATTTGGCATATCCGTACGAAATTCAGATTTAATTTGTAGACCATGTACATGATCAGGCATAAGAGAGGCTGTATCAACTGTTGTGACTTTGTTCAAATTGCCATAATTTGAGGTAGAAGAGAGTTGTTGTGAGGTTGATGACGGTGGTGGCGATGATAATCGCGAACGTTTCTTTTTCAATAAATTTGGAGAAGGTGATCGCTTATGACCATCTCTTTCTTTTTCTCGCAAAATATGAGATGGTGAATGTGATTTTTTATGTGACTTTTTCTTAGATTTTTTTGGTTTTTTATGATTTTTCTTATGTTCCATTGCGTTTAATTCCTTTAAAAGATCCGAATATTTTTCTTCTAAATCATTATTTATAGCTTCCTCAATGTGTTCTGTTATTTTATCTCTTAGTAAATCATCGAAAAAGTCATCGGGTATATGTTCATGTGGTGGTTCGGCATCATCTCCGCTATTAGCTGTTATTTCTCCAGGTTCAGTATGATTATTAACAGTTAATAAATCTTCAAAGAAATCCTCAGGTAATGAAGAAGTTTCTACATTGGATGATGTTGGTTGTTGGAAAAGGGAAAGTTCCGTTTTAACTCTTAAGCGTGACATGGGAGCTACCGATATCATTGGAGTAGATATGCCATCGGTGTCTGAATCTCTTATGCGTGGAGCTGTTACGGAAGGTGGCTGTGGTGTTGCTTCCGTTTGGTGATTTGAAGGTGGTGCTAAAGTTTGTTCATTATCCATAGGTTCATTAGAATTATTTTCATTAGGTTCTGTTTTAACTAAAATATCTGGTATTTCTGTAGGGGCAGCGTTTGAAACAATTTCTGTATTAGTTTCTAATGAAGCAGTTCTTGCTATTGTCTCAGCAGACTCTATTGCGTCATTTTTATCCATTTCAGGCTCTGTTTTAACCTGAACTTGTAAAGTTTCCTGGGAAGTTGAATTCGTAGATTTGTCCTTTATTGGAGTTTTATCGGAATCGGTATTTTCTTTTGTTGAAGTTTTGTCGGCATCTGTATTGAGTGGATCACATTGGTTTTTTTCTTGTTGTATTGTTTCAGAATCTGTTGTATCTGTATCAACAGAAGGCCTACTTTCCGTTCCTTCCTGAGTGGAATTTTTTGAAATATTTAAAGTCTCTGCGGGCGAATTTATTTCTTTATTGTATCCTTCACCACATGAGTTATCCAAAGTCACTGGATACTCTATTTTTTCTTTAGTTACATTTATTTTTCTATTATCTAAATTAACATTCTGATTAGCGATTGGTTTAACATGAACAAGTAATTTTCCAATAGTCACATTAATATCCGTAGAGTTATCCGCAAATAATGTTGTTCTTCCTACTGGTTCAATATCCCCATTTCCATCATGAGTTACCTCATCTCCAGCTGTATCTTGAGTTTTTCTTCTTTTCAATCTCTCAGTAGTTGTAGATTCATCTTGGCCACTAGCTGGTTGTTCATTGTCTTGTTCATCATCTGTTTGCCTATTGTTTTGATAGTCACTCATGGATTCTCTTACCGGTGTAGTTTTAAGATTTTCTTCATCTCCTTCGAGTTCAGTTTTAATTTCCTCGCTCATGGTACTTTTTTTTTAACAATACTACTAAAGAATTTTTTAATTCCTTGTAAATATCAAATTACAAATTTGTGATAGAAAATTAAATGTTTGGCATTAATACAAACATCTGTTTTGTTATAAAAGACCGTTGTTACACTAAATATGGTTGCCATTATGCCAAAAAAAAAAGTAAAATAAGGTTTTTGTCACAATTGATTCCGTTGTTCTTTACTTTGTTTTTTTTTTCCTGCAAATATTAGGCGTTTTTACTCTTAGAGCTAGTTTTTTGGATATGAGTTAAACTTGGTTTAATGGCTTATTAGTTAAACTGAAAATAAATTTAAACTTGCTTTGATCCCACTAATTGATTTTCAGTAGCAGCTTAAGACTTGACAGATAAGGTAATGCTGCCATATTTTATTTAAACAAAATTTTATATTTTATTACCGAACATATGGTAGCATTGAAAATACTTAATAAAAAATCAAAACAAATATTTTTTTCAAACAAAAGCACGTGTTCACGAATATAAATAAATTATTTGGACGAGTTCTAATTGTCTTAGGCTTTCTTGTAATGGTCTTATTTTAATTTGCATATGTTTTAGAATCGCTGAAATTTTCATAATATGACGAATAATTCATTTTTATTGTTTTTTTATTTGTAAGCAACTTTTTAGTATTCACGAAACAGCTGATTTATTTAGAGACGCTTTTCATCAGCCGTGTGTTTTGACATCTGTAACTTAGGTTTAACTGGCCAATCTTGCCCAGTTAAGCTCAAATTAAAACAAATTTGAGTTTAACTAATTTCCCGGCAATGACCACCACTACGTTGGATTTCTGGAAGTATTCTGAATTTATTTCAGAAAAAAATATTTTGTACCCGGGCAACAATTAAGTGTTGCTGAAAAAACGAAACCTTAGCTATTAGTTACATTATACAATATACATAGGTAAATTACTTATTTTGAACTTAAGTTTTAAATAAAAAAAAAAAATACTTAATTTTTTTTATAAATATGTATGTTTATAATTTAATAAATCTTGAATTTACCAAAAAGTATATTTTCTAAATTTTGCGGTAGAAACAAAAAAAAACAGAAAAAACACAATGCAATTGAAACAAAAACATAATAAACGAAATGGAAAAGAAACAAAAACAGACAAAAAATTCTGTTATTTTTTTCTCTGTTTTCTTCACGTGCGCAGACCTTTAAAAACATAATTCCTTAAATCAATTTTCAAATCTGATTTAAAGTGTTGACGAATTAATTTTTCTGATTGAATTATTTCCTACCATATTACAATTTTTATCTTATTAGAAGAATCAAGTTGATTTAAATAATTCCTTTTATAAATCAAACGAAATAATTCAATTTTAAATCAAAGAATCGAATTAATTTTGATTTAATTCGCGAATCAAAAAAAAAAAATAATTATTTTGATTTTTGAATATGATTTTATTTGCGAATTAAAATATTTTCTTTTTTAAATCACGAATTTTAAACGCGAAGGTTTTAATGGAATTGTTTTAAATCGTAAATCAAATCAATTTTTTTTTAATTCGCGAATTAAAAAAAAAAGAATTATGTTTGAAATGATTTTATTCAATTGAATCAAAAAAAGATTCAAATGAAATTGATTAATCAACTATTATTTTAAATTTGATTTAACAAATTGATCTTTTTTTAATTCGCGAATTAAAAAAAAAAAATTTTTTTGAAATGATTTAATTCAATTGCATCAAAAAAAGATTTAAATGAAATTGATTAATCAACTATAATTTTAAATTTGATTTAATAAATTGATTTATAAAATATTAAATCAACTCGCTGATTTTATTTTCTTTTCACGAATTAATTCAATAAAGATTTATCTTTTTCAAGGTTTGGGTACAAGGGTACTTTACTACCAAGAGTGAAACCCTTATTTAATTTTATCTATCCTAGCCGTAAAGTTTATATAAAAATATTAAGAAGCATAATTGTTTTCTTTTATTTTTTGTACAGAAATAAAATTTAAAAATTTCAGGCCGCCTTTGTACGTAAGTATATGGACTTTGCGGCAATGCAAAAAATTGCAATTATGGGTTTTCTCCCACTGAGCTACTAAATAATATTTTCGGTACAGCTCTTGGGAAAATATAAATTATTAACATACGGGAAAAACTAATACCAAAACTTAGGTAAGAATTAAAAAAAGTATTGACTTATTAGGGTACCCCCAGTCTGGGTACCAAGCGATGCAAAAAAAAACTACTCTAGCCTGAGAAAATGCAAATAACAAGCTGAACTTTTTTGCATCGTGTGAATACCCCCAGTATTTGTCAATAAAATAACAAAACACATTTCATGATGACTCTGCTAAAAAAATGCTCTGATAAAGAAATGAACCAATAATGAATTTGAAAACATTTGCATGATTAAAAAAATAAATAATGAAGAAAGTTATGAAACAGTTTTTAATAAATACAAAATAAAATCAACAGGTAAATAATGTAAAATGGCTATTTTGTATAAAATATTCATATATTTTTGTTGCAATGTTTTTGCTATTCACGATCATGATTTGCATACGCTGCAAAAAATTTTACGACTCTTATTAGCATCTTCAAAGCAAACTGTGCATTTTTTGTCAGTTATATGTTTAAATTCACAGTTAAAAGATTAATTTTATTAGTTTGAAATACAAAACTTAAGATGAACATGGAAAATGTTGGCGTTAAAGTTAAAGGAATATTTATAAAATTTTAATAGGATATTCAGGGGCTTTAGAAGTACTCGTATACCCAGCCAGAAAATATTGTAGCGCTTGGAAATTGTGATTCATAATTGAAAAATATTGTGAAAACACCCCCCTGTTTTTCTTTAAATTTAAATATTATTGATAGTATCGAGGATTGTATCTTTCGAGTGGACTATTTAAATTAAATACAATGCCAGAATTTTAAAAATGTATTGTCAAAAAATATAAGTCTTTTAAAAAGAATCAAAAAGTCAATAAAGTGTAAAATAGGTTTTACACACTATCAGCTGTATGCATAGACATTTTTTTGACTTTTATAACAGACTTATAAATCAAATTAACATGTAAAACAACAACAAATTTTCTGTTATAAGAATCAACTAAATGTTTATGCATATGGCTGTATGTGTGCTTGTCAAATTTCCCACTGCAGAGTACATACATGGTGTGTAAAAGCAAAGAAAATTTGCTTCTGTAAATGTCAGCCTGCATTTACAGTGTGCAAATTTTAAATTAGAGTGTGTTCTATTTTCATCTGACAAAGCACCTGACATCAGCTGTTTTGCAAGTCAATAATATTAATAAGTTTTTTCTTTAACTTTTCATGCTTCATTTTTTTATTTTTCAAATTTTATCGTAGCTATTATTAAAATAATGCTGCAAATTGCAATTTTTTAAAGTTTATTTTCAAGAGCACTAAACTCCCAAACAAAAACAGCTGTTATGAACTATTGTAGGTTATGTCAGATGAAACTAAAAACGTAAATGTAAAAGAAAAAATTATGAACTGTCTGTAAATTGACAATTTTGACAGACATGCGCAATTACAGATGGATCGTGCAGCTGACAAAGCCACTGTAAAATACATAGTGTGTAAAACCACCTTTAGGGAAATTAAATAAAAAAAATGTATTCTAAAATTGACTGGAAAAATAAAATAGTTTGAAAATTTAAAGTCACATTTAAATGAGAGAAAATACAGCAGATGTCAGCAAAATATTAACGCAACTAAATTATTAACAGTTTCTGTCAAACACATTTTTTTTATTTAGTACAAATTTTTAAATTGTTTTGTTTTATTGAACAATTCAAAAATGTTGATTCACACGCTTACCATTTCTGCTGTTCACTTAATACGAATTTGTAAATTTGTTATCAATTTTATTTTGAACGCCACATTAACAAGTTGATTTAACCTTCGGGTGTATAGGATTTTCTACTTTCGGGCACCTTCTACATGACATTACATACCCCCAATACTAAGAAATAGTAGATATGGATGGACACACATTTGATATTTGAAGAAAGTATTATTTAAAAAAGAAAAAGAAATACTTAACAACTAGATGTGATACTTTTTAAATAAATAGAGCTTATTAAACAAAATTAATTTTCAACTGTTATAAAAAATTTTGTTGACTTTTTGCCCGATTAATTTTTGAGTCCAAAAAGAATCTTTCGAATAAATCAATTTTAAAAGTTTTACTCAAGTAATATATTTTTACACAATATTTAAGCTCGTTTGCTGATTGGGTAGTTCAAGATTGATTAATGTCTAGAGATTAAAATAATACATACTATGATTAAGTAGAGCTTCATAAACGCAAGCAAATATATTCAATGTTCATTTGCAAAACGTAGATTTTAATGAACGGACGGCTCATAATTAAATTTTTCAATATAAATAAATTAAAAATCGGGCACGTAACTTTCATCAAGCAGAAAAAAAAACAAACAAAATATTAAGCTAAATGGAAATAATGTGAATTTAAATATCCAAAAAAAAAATCTAAATTAAAACAAAAAAATCCTACAAAACCCTTAAAAAAAATCTAAAAAATAATATATAAAAATAAAAATTTAAAATAAAACAAAATGGAGGTGTATACATCAGATAGCAGTGATACCGATTCACGTGAACAAAAAACCTTAGATTATGGTCGTATGAATTTATACGATATTACTTTAGAGGATGATCTATTTTCGGAAACTAAACAACGTTTAAAGTCACAAAAAGATATAGAGATTTTACTACTCAATCACAATCGTTTAAAGCAATTGCCAATGACTTTAAAAAAATTCACCAATTTACGTATATTGGATTTAAGTTCAAATTGTTTAACTGAATTGCCTGAAGTCATTGCTCAATTGCCATTGGTAACTTTGATAGCCAAAAACAATCAATTAACTAACCACTCTCTGCCCAAAACGTTTATGATGAAAAATCAACAGCAATCTTCTTTAAAAGAATTAAATTTAAGTGGTAATCTGTTAACACACTTTCCTGAACAAGTAATTGAACTAAGAAGTCTTAAATATTTATATGTGGGGGGAAATCAAATATCCTCCATCAGTAAAGATATATGGAAAATGCAATGGTTGGTGAAAAAAAAAACAATTAATTTACACACTTTTATTTTAATTTTAATACATTTACGTAAATACCCTCACTTAGTTTAAATAAGACACTATTAATATACGAGGGCGGTCCCAAAATTAGCCGACTTGACGTATAAATGTCGGCAATAGTTTGAAAAAAATAATATTTTGGAAAAAGTGGCAACCTTTTAAAACATATGTTTTAAGTTTCAAGAATTTTTATTGGAGCCATCAAAAATAAATGATCTTAGTGAATTTATAAACATGGAAAAAATTGGCCAAAATCAATTAATTAATGTTCGAGTTGCTTCATCCAAGCACCTTAATTCCCCAGATTTACATTTTCCCAGATTTACATCCCTCAGATTATTTTATATTTCAAAAACTTAAAAAATAGATATTTTAAGAAACTAATTTGTTCTTACGGGTTATCGAAGCTATTGAATATCGCTGTAAAAAGTGTATCCAGCTAAAAGAAGTTTATATTAAGAAATAAAGCAAATGTTTCCCAAATTTATTGTTTTCTAATTTTGGCACCGCCCTCGTATGTACTATGTATACAAATAATACAGATAATTGATAATCTTTTTCACCAAGGGTCATATATATTATACAATACATTGTCAGTTGTCGATATTATTGTAGTCTCCGAAAACTTTTAATCTTTAATTTTGTTGTTTTTTTTTTTTGCTCATTTTTGTAAAAAGATTATTTTTGCGTTGTTAAAGTGCAAAATTTTCAATGCAAAATGTATAACTTTTTGTCCTGTGTAAGTGGAGCATGACTTTAATTTAATTTGTTTTTTTTTATTATAATTTAAAAATAAATATTCACTTCTGCATTGATCTTTTTAAAGTGATAATAATGTTTTGGGTTATTAAAAATGCACTTGATATTAAATATTGATATTTAAAGGAACAGTGTAGAATTTTCTTTTGTATTTTTACACAATATCTAAAAATGTTTATTTGTTTTCTGCTTAATGCGTGAAACTATCAATGTTGGCTTTTATCATTCCCATACAAATTTGACATAAGTAACGTTAAGCGTTAACACTAAACATTGGCTTATGTTAAATTTATATGGCAATGACATAAGCCAACTTTGATAGCTTGCCGCATAAGCACTGCAAATATTTCTACACATTTTTAAAATGCGAAAACAAAGTCTAAAATGTTGAAATATTAATTTAAATATACACTTAAAAAAGTTTGTTGGTAGAACCTGCTGAAAATACATATAAAACAATGTCATATGCAGTTAAAATGTGAAAAAGGAATTTACTTTAAAAATTAATGAAAATTTAGTTATTTTTAACTGTTAAAAATCAACTAACAACGTTAAATTAACTGACAAATTTTGATACAACTGACAAAAAAAATGGTAAAAATTACTGTTTTTACAGTTAATTTATTCGGTATTTAAAAAAAAAAACTTTTTGCCTTTATTTACAATAACAAACAACAGCTACTGATTACTACACAAACAACTGTCATGTACACTCAGAAAAAATAAAGTTAGAAGAAAAATTTAAATATCGTTTCATATCAGCTTTAGACATTTAAGTCAATTGTAATCTTCCTTAATTAAATGGAGCTTTTTTTAAACTGTCAAATGAACACTCAGAAAAAAAAGTTTGTAGAAAAATTTATAAACTGTTTTCAATCCCACTTTACTATTTTTGTACTGATTTTTAGTAAAAAAATTATTATTTAGCAAATCTTTTTGCTATTTACATTTTAAAAATTACATAGTTTTTACAGAATATTTACAAATTTTTGTTGCTAATTTCAGAAATCATTTTACAAATTTTTTGAACTCGATTTGCTAAAATTAGCAAAAACAAAATACTAATTTTAAAAACTTAAATTGCCTTAAAAAATGTTACATAGATTAAAAAAAGGGATCGGATGTGAATATACAGACTCATGTCTGAAAATAGGACATCTACTTAAAATAGCATTAAAAAGTTTTTTTAGTTCTAAAAATCAGCCCTAAAAACAATTTAAATTTGACCTTAAAAGTAAAAAAAAAGTAACTAAAATGTTTTTTACAACAGAAATTACCAAATAAATATAAAATGATAAATTCATTTATGTTTTAACAATTTTTAAGATTTTTAAGCCTTTGATTTTGTTTTTAATTTTGTATAAAATATTATTTGAAAAAAATAAATAAAATAAAAAAAATTTGATGCTTGATAAAAAAAAAAAATAAATTAAAAATTTTGTACTAATATTTAGTAATTTTTTTTGCTGATTTTAGCAAACAGATTTTAAATTCCACTTTACAAAAAGTATACTAAAATTTAGTAGCGTGCTAATTTTTCTACTAATTTCATTGTACTACACGTTAGCAGATATGTGGTGATAAAAATTAGCAAAAAACCGCTGGGCTCAAATTAGCAAATTTTCCCGTAATAACAGCAAAATTTTCAGTTGCCATTACAGACTTTTTTTGGTGAGTGTAGTAACAGTCACATTTTTTTGACTGCTTTAAACAACCGTTACGAAATACCGTGGTTTCCGTTGTTTTTTAAATAATCTTGCTTATATAGGGTGGGCCATTTAAAAAGTACTAATTATTTTTTCAAATTTCTGATTTTATTGGAAAGGTTGAACTTTGTCACTTAAGAATGGAACACATAATATCATTCATATGACTACCACGACTGGGCCATTTTTATTCAAAAATGAGCAAGGAGCCGCCCTTACCGTCAACGATGAGCGTTACCGTGCCCTGCTCAACGAATTTTTGTTTCCAAAAATTCAAGAGAATGACATTGACGACATTTGGTTTCAACAAGACGTGGCCACATGTCACACAGCCAAAGAATATCCATCGATATTTTACGCACTGTTTTTGAAAATAGCTTCTGAGCTGTGATTTGAGCCCTTTGGATAATTTTCTGTGGGGAGCCATTTAGGATAAATGGTACGCAAGCCATCCAGTAACAATTGAAGCGTTGAAACATAAAATCGAAGTTGACACTGCCCCGATCTCTGCATGCCCAAAATGAAGCTTAGCCTCATGTTTACAATGTCAATAGTAAATTATTTTTCCATTGAAAAAACTTTACTGAAACATAATTTTCATTGTAAAAATTACTATATAATTTATTTTGTAAGAAAGACGCAATCACAATAATTTAAAAATGTACATAAAATTTGCGTGAAAACAATTTTTAGTAAATTTTAGCGTGAAATTCATTATATTTTGTATGGAGTATTTTACCGTAATTTCCGAACAAATTGCTTTTCCCGCGGAAAATTTTGATTAAAACTTTAATGGTTTCAATTTGTAATTTAAATTGTAAAAATTAATATTTTTTTTACTACTCAATAATTTATTATTAATTTTCTTTGCAGCTTGCAAGTCCTTTCTATGGGTGGTAATTTGATAACCGAAGTACCCGAAGCAGTTGGTCTTCTCAGTCAATTGCAGGCATTGGTCTTATGTGATAATCTTATTGAAAATCTGCCCACTAGTATAGCACGTTTGAAAAATCTAAAATCTTTGCTTTTGCACAAAAACCGTTTGAAACATTTACCCAAAGATATTGTGGCATTGAAAAATTTAGCCGAGGTATTTAAAAATTTAGTTTTCTGATTCTTTTTTTTTTAAACTTAATTAAAAACTATTTTCTGTCTTTACAGTTAAGTCTACGTGATAACCCCTTGGTAGTGCGTTTTGTACAAGATATGGCTCTGACTCCACCCACTCTTATGGAACTGGCCGCTCGTATTGTTAAGACCACTGGTATTGCACTAGGTCCCGGAGATTTGCCTCAAACTACTTTGGAATATTTGAGCTGTGCTAATTGTTGTGTTAATCCCAATTGCAAGGGTGTATTCTTTGACAATCGTGTTGAACATATTAAATTTGTTGATTTCTGTGGTAAATATCGTGTACCCTTGTTGCAATATCTATGCTCATCGAAATGTATTGAACATGAAGAACCACCACGACTACCATCTAGCAGCAATGCTAGTGGTTTTATGATGCGTAAGGTTTTATTGGGTTGAGTGATTTGCCAAATTTTTTATATAAATGCCATTGTTGTAACATAACTAAATAAATAAAACTAATTAATCGCCTCCCATATGGGTGTACACATTCCTCCTACATGGGGTGATGCATGCTAAATATTATTCGCCCATTTCTTTTCCAATACCACGATTTTTTATTTACAAAAAAAATTTTTGTTTACTCATGCAATAGTTTTTAAGGAAAATTAAAAAAAATGCGGTGCATAATTTCTATACAATTGTTTTTTTTGGCGCCCAACGTAACAATTGTTGATGCATAAAAAAAAAAGTTGCTAAATTTCTATACAAAAATTTGTCATAAAATTTTAAAATATTTTTTTAATATAAAATGAGTAATTTCTTTGGCGCCCAACGTAGGACATAAAGAGGATTGAATTCACAAATTAAGGTAAATTCAAACACTGGATGGAACTAATCATACTTATTACTTTTTCACATAAGTTTGTTTGACCTCTCTTCTAATTTGGATTATTAATACTGAAATCAAAAAGTGTCATGCAGGCTTTAAGACTAGATTCTACTTTTTCTGGTTATCATTGCAAATCTTATCAAGAACACTGTCTCAATTTGACAAATTGCTATTTTTTCTATGATAATGTAATACTTATTATTTTTCACTTAAGTTGGTTTGATTCCTCTTATAATTAGGACAATTAATACTGAAACCAGCAAGAGTCATAAAGGCTTTAAAAATTTGTTTAGTAAAAATTTACAAACTCTTAACATCGAACTGTCACTTGTGTAAACGAAAGCCATTTAGTAAAAACTTGTACAAATTTATATGGTAAACGAACGGAAATATTTTTAAACATTTAATTTTTTTATACAAATAAATAAAAATTATCTAAAAAATTTAAACTAAAATGTAACATTCCCTTTGTTAGTAATGAATGTACTAGAAAAAGAAACAACAAAATCTGGATTTAATTCAATAAAAAATATTCAGAATATTCGAGTTTGATAAAAAAAAAATCCGACCAATTTGCCAAATAAAAATAAGAGATTTTTCAGTGAATTTTCAGACTTTTAGTGATTTTGTTGAAAGCTAAGAGCTTTTTCTTTGTTGTTTTGCTTTAAATATAAATTAATTTAAGAATATAACTTGTTAAACAAATTATCTTAAGACCGATTAAAAATTGGACAAATTGATATGAAATTGCATTGACAACATATTCGTGATTTTTTTTTTTTAATTTTATATAAAAAACAAATTTTCAGTTTTGCATTTTTAAGGCATGTACCTAAATACTCTCGCCACCACAAATATGTAAAAAAATCTGTAAAAATGATTGCTAAAATTTTATTTGGGTTTTTTGAAGGGGTGATTCATGAATACATTAAATCGCAAAATGTAAACCCCACTTGAAAGTATATTATTAAAAATCATCATCCTGCAAAGAATATTTGATTAAATCCCGTCTGTAAAGACTATTCTTTAAACTCGGCAATCCTGTTATCATTTTGTGTGAATTACAATCCAAAGTAAAAAAGCAAATGACGGGAACTCCCAATTAAACTAGACATTCTTGTTCGTTTTGCTGAGTGTACTTTCTAGTTCAAATTGTTTGAATGTACTAGATCACTCTTCTAACAGCAAATTTATACGATGCAATTCTCAATTACCTTTTCAAAGTTGCTTTCAAAGTCTATTTATACGTGGACTTTTTTGCTTTAAAATCAAATGTTAATGAAGCAACCAAAGAAGAATACATATGAGTGCGAAAGAGAAATAACCAAAAACATGTACGAAAAACAAAAAGGGTATTTTTGTTGCCCCGCTTGCTTCTCTACCCCGTTTGCCACCAAACAAGAATTGCACGCAATAATTGCATGCAAAAAAGTGACCCTCTAAATTGGCTCTTATTATGTAACTCTTTGCCAACTTGATTTAATTAATCGTTCATATAACAATATCGAAGAACTTAGGCAAATATAACCAGAAGATTTACTTAGTTTCACAATTGTTTAGCTAAAATATAAAATTATCTTACATGAGTTATAAAAGAAAATACTTAGTAGAGTATTCAAAAACCGGTCAACCGGTTTCTTTTTTTTTAAACCGATCTGTTTCAAATATTTTGTAAATTCGAAGAAAACCGAAAACCGGTCTTTTTTGCTCGGTTAACCGGTTTTTTTAATTACATCACCAACTGGACTACTTGGTCTCTTTTATTTTTTCCGAACACTTTTATAATCGTTTGTTTGGTTATGAAAATTAAGTCTGATAGATTCCGATGAAGACTTAACTGGATATTCCAAATTCAAATAGTTTTATAGTTCTGATCTAAATAACACAATAAACAGTATTCAAAATCCTAAAAAAGATACTGTACAAAATCATTCATCATTATATGATGATTTCATATATCTTGATAAATGCGACAAAAGAACTGAAAAGTTGGAAAATTTATATAATTGTCTTTTGACTATTTGTCCAACATCTACTATTAGTGAAAGCAAACAAAAAAAAAACGTCTTAAAACGAAACATTTAAATTACAAATTATTTCAAAAATATTATTTTAGAAGAGAACAACACATTTTCTTTTTACATATTTAAAATGTAATATTAAAAAAACTTATATAATGCCAAACGCTTTAAAAGTTTAAATTACCAACGTACCCAATTTTACCCAATTTATAAACTTAATGATCTCTATTTTATTAATTTTTAAGATATTATATTAAAATATATTAAAACCAATAAATAAAATCTTAAAATGAAATACAATAAAAAAAAAATTATAAAATATTTTTTTTCAAAGAATGTATTTTTTTATTTTTATTACTTTATATTTTAAATTTATTTTTTTTTTTTTTTTGTTTGTAATTAAAACAATTAACAAATTATATAAATTTTTTATTCAAATTAAAAAAAAAAACGAAAAAAACGTAAAAACCGAAACAGGTTTTTTAAAAATTCGATTTTTCGAAGAAAACCGAAACCGGTTTTTTCGAAAGGACGGTTTTTTTAATACTCTAATACTAAGATAATTTAACATTTTTTGAGGTGCGTTGGTTGACAACGAGATAAAATATTAGGCCAACTGGCAGAAACAAAACCATATAAATCTAGAAGTATTTTTTGCCTTTAATTGATACTTTCTTAAATTTTAAAATTTCACGATTACATAAAATTTATTATAATAATGAAATAAACAATTTAACTAAAATAGTGAACTAGGCTTTACGATCAGTTGAGGGAATAGTTCAATTGAACTAGTTAGTTCACGAACAATAAAACTACTCTCGATTAATTAAAAAACTAAGCTTTAATAATAAATTTTGTAATAAATTGTAATTCGTTTTTTTAACAAAATGTGGACAAAGTGGTTTAAACAAATAAAGTAAGTAAAACTGCAATATTTAGATAATTGTTTTATATATACATCGTTTTGTGGCATACCTTTGCAAAAGTACAAAATTAAACTTTAGCGCTAAAGCTGCCATTATGATATTTTAGTACTTTAAAGAAGAAAAAATTGTAGCTAGAGATATGATTCAAGATTTTTTTTTATAAGATACATACATATAAGTAATGATATTTCATCATTGATTGGACATTTAATGCTGTGTTGATTATAGAGTTATCTTTTCGATATATATAATTAGAAAGTTTGATATAATACTCCCGGGTTCATTAGCTCATTAAGGTTATTTTAAACTTTAGCCATCATTGAGAAAAATTTGACAATTAATTTGACCATTATTTGGGAAATAGTAGATTAATTTAATTAGCTGCGTTTATGCGGAAAGCTATCAACGTTGGCTTTTGTCAATCCCCATACAAATTGTTATAACTAGCCATAACACTAAACGTTGGCTTATGGAAATGGTATAGTCTAACTTTGATAGTTTGCCGCATAAACACAGCTATTATAAAAGTTACACTTGTAAATTAAATTTAATTTTAAGCTTAAATTCACAATACACTCTCGCAACTATTTTTCAGACTGCCTCAATTAAAAACCAGTAAATCAACTGTTAAGGGCCTGGAAAAAGAACTATTCAAAAAATATGTTGTTACCAGAAAAATGGTTGTAGAATTTACAAAAAAAACTTGCAACGACGCATATAAACATGCTTACGGTAATTTTATTGAAGAAATCCAAATCCAAAGTGGCTAATTAAAATTATATAAATTTCTTTAAATAGATTTCTTATTTTATAATATTAAGTTCTAAAAGTTTATTATGAAAATATATTAAAAAAAATTACTTTTATACTCTAATTTTGCTAAAAAGGTTATAAAATTACACAAGGAGAAGAGGAAACCAACAACAGAATTAAGCAGACATCGCTTAAATTTGATAAATTTACAAAGGATTTAAAATATAAAATAAAAAACATTAAATTGGAGGGTTACACAAACCTATACCGTGCGATTTTAATCCGTGACCTTTATCATGGTGAATTTGGAAAAATTGTTCTAAAAGCATTGGCTATGAAGATAATACATATGCATTCACCGAATATAGAGGATATAAGAAAAATTCTAAATTTAAAACTACAAAAACATAATATTATAAAAGAAGAAATAACAGCGGAACAATTTAGGGAATACATAACCATAATATTTCTAATTTGTAAATTACCAGTTAAAATTGAATTTAAAGATTCAGAGAATATTACATCAAATGATGAAGTAGCAGATAATACCAAATCTGTGTTAAAAGATGAAGAAAAAGTTACTTCGAATGAAAACGTAAATTATACTGATTATAATCTAGAAACCCATTCATCAAATGATGATGACTGTAAAGATTTAAATAAGATAAGTGATAAATCGGTTGAAGAACAATTAAAATATTCTGCAAGTGCTGGATCTGATTTTAAATATACATACAGTATCACACCAGTTTTGGATAATAAAGCCAGCGATATTATTAAAAATATAGAAAACAGCGATCAGCCTAATGAATATGAGTTTAAAGCACCAAATAAAAATCCTGAAAAAATCAACAATTTTGAATATCCCTACAATATTACCTCAACTACGGATAAAGCACAAGACATTATTGCTAATAGGGATCAAGATGAGTCTAATGAACATGAACATAAAAAAATAAATAAGGATACTAAAACATCCAACAATTTTCTAAACATAAACACACAATATTATTCCATGTTTTTTGGTAAGTGTAAATTTTAGAGTATTTTTAAACTTCATTTACTTTTTAAAGTTTATACAGGTGTTCGTTTTGCTTCCCGTATTTTACAGTATTGTGTTAAGTTTATTTTAAAATATCCAATATTGAATAAAAACAAGGAGACATCATTGGACACCGAAAAGAAGATATGGGGTTTAAAAAAAATTCTGCTTATAACAAGGATGTTAATAATAATATCTATTTTATTTACATATATTACCTACTGAAAATCTTACATGTTTTTTTATAAAATATAAAAATAAAAGAAAAAAAAATTAAAGTAAAAAACAAAAATATTTGGCAATCTCTTTTTTTTTTTGAAATTCAAAAAATCAACTCTTAGCAACACTCATTAATTTAAAAAGTTACCCAACACTAAAAGAACTGTTATTAACATTAAACTGTTAAAATGGAAATGTCATGTTAAATAGTACCACAAAAAGAACAAGCATAACAACTCAGCTGTTATAAAATTTTCCACAATTATATTAATTCATTTTTTAGTTTTTTGGAAATTATTTTAACAAAACAACATTAATAAAATTAATAAGACAAGCAATAGTACAAATAAATGTATATACAAATAACAAAAATACAGTGAAATTAACAAAGAAGATAACGAAAATCAAAGTACAAAATCCAACAAGGAAAATTATTGACGGTATAATATTACACTGTAACAAAATAATTGAGTTTAATCGTAACCCTTCTGATTGACTTGAGGTAAAAGGCACAAATTGAGAAAAATACTAAGATTTTGAAATTTTATTTACAGAATTTTACAATCCACAAAGTCATGGAAGGCAGTTTCCTTTTTCGGGCATCTCTTAAAAAAATATATATAAAGGAATTTTTTTCTAATGTCGATTGGAGGGACTAATAGGACTCTCTACGTCAATTTCTCTTTTGAAATATCGTCAATTTTTCCATTGAAATTTTTTTAAAATCTCGAAAATTTTAAAGAATTCTCTAAAGCTGGATTCACAATGCTAAAGTACTCCCCTGTGCAGAGTGAAGTTAGTTCCTTTCTTCCTCACTTTGACACACTTCGCTCAGCAGCGTGGAGTTATACTACTTTATTATGTATCTAGCTTCATGGAGAAATTTTTAAATTCTGAAGATAATAATTCTATGTGTATTATACAACTTTTATAGAATAAAGTAAGTAAATAATTTTAAAATTTCAAGACGTCTTATAGAAAAAATTTTTATTCCAAGAAATTCTTTAAAAGATTTTTTTGTTTTCTATAAAAAAATACGCTAAAAGCAGCACCAGAATTAGCTTGAGTGACTTAAGATATAGATATTGGCTTAAAACGAAATCAAAATTTTTTTGCAAATCATAATTTGTATTTTTAAAATTTCATTTTGTACCACAACACAATGTTTTAATCACTTAAGTCAACTTTAGTTGGGCCTAAAGACATTTTTTAATTAAATTTATCTGAGATTTTAAGATATTTTTATTGTAGAGAAAAATTAAAGCAGACAGAAAAGTTAATCAACTTAATTACCGGACTTTATTGAAAAAAAAAAAAAAGAAATTGATTTAAATTAAGTTTTTTATGATCCTACCTATATCAACAAATTTGTTTTGCTTATCTTATTAATTTCAATTTTTGTTTTGTTTTTACGTCATCTTAACAATAACGTATGTATGTAGGTTTAAATTACGTCTGAGTTGCACCTATCTGTCTAAAAGTTCCTTCCATACACCACAACACTTCCTAATCAACAACATACATAACGTAGAAATTTTTGTCACTTTACCTTCATTTACATAAAACTCTAGTTGGTTGTAATAATTGATAAATTGTAATAAATATAAAATAATTCATACAACATTTATCAATATACATAATATTCAATTCAAGTACAAAGTAAAAATTTGTACAAATTATTGTTTAATATTTGATTGAATAAAAAAAAATATTTTTTATAAATTAAATGTCGTCTGGGCTAAAGTATAATGGTTTAACAATTTTAAAATCGACAATTTTAAATGTTACATCAACGTCAACAAAGAAAAGTTTACATTTATTAATAAATTCAACGCCAAACACAACAATAAAACGCAATTATCAGTGTTTAACAACGTTTATTGTTCAAAATAATACAAATTATCTGTCGACTGTTAGGAGTTCCTTATTAAAATTAACGACTGCATCATCGTATAGTTTTAAAACCTTAAATAATTTTCATAAGTAAGTTAAAATACTTAAATTTTATAAAGTTTTTGTTTAATTTAAAAATTTCCTAATTTTTTTTAGATATCAAAATATAATGGATGCTCCCCCGGGCATTTTTAAAGGTTATTTAGATCGTTTTAATGGTGTGACTATTGACTCTAGTAAAGAATTTCAAGAAAATGATGATTTTCCCGAAAAATTACGCAGTATTTATAGACATTTAATATAAATATTTTTTTCGTTAATAAACCGTTTTTCTTTTTATTAAATTTTAAGAGTCGTTGGATTATTGGAAAGAACAAAACCGTCGTGCCATTTGGTTTCATGTTAAAACCGAACATTCTGAGTGGATTCCACATTTAACTAAGGTATGAAAATTTGGATATAAAAAACAAAAATACTCGAAGAAAAAAAATTCACATTTTGAAAAATTTAAAAACTTCAGTAGTAAAGCAAGTTGTTTTTGTCAAAAACCACATTAATTAATTTTTTTTTAGAGAAAAGCTATTGGATTCTGAAGATTTAATTAACCACAGAATCCTAAAAAAAGACATAGATTCTAATTTTTTATTCTTTCGTAAAAACCCCCTAAAATATTGTAAGCAATTACATTAGTCTGAAAGGATACAAATCTATAAACATATACATGCACGTTTGGAAATTTGTAAAAATTCAAATCCGCGTGAAATTTAAATTTATGGCACCTATTTCACTGTATTCCAAAGTTTTATGTGATTTAACTTCAACTTGACTGTATTAAATGACTACTGTACAAGAAATTGAGAAAAAAAAATTATCGGGCATGGAATTCAGAACATGCCCGATAACTAAAATTTATGGAAATACTTAAGGGCTTATTTTAAAAGTAGTACAAGTCCCTTCTTCTTAATAAAAGTGTTTACATTTCTATGTTTGTAAACAATAAATGGGGATTTTTTTGTGTACCGTTCGTCTTATGGACAATTTAAACTGCATAGTTGATCTAGTAAAAATGGATTGACTGCTAATGGATGGCCTGAAATTAAACAGTTATGTATATCACTTATGTCAAATTTATATGGGGTTTTTGGAACAAAAATAACCGCACAAACACAGCTGTTATTGTCATAAAAGTTTTGTTGTTAAATAATATTTTTTCTACAATTTCCATAGAATTTTTTGCTTTTAATCTCTGCAAAAGACGTATATTTGATTTTGACACGACACTATGCTTGACTACGCAAGCTATCAAAGTTGGCTTGTGTCACTCCCATACAAATTTGACATAAGTAACGTTAAGCGTTAAAGCTAAACATTGGCTTAAGACAAATTTATATGGGAATGACATAAGCCTACTTTGATACCTTGTCACATAAACACAGCTAATGTAATGCAGACTAAAAACTTTTTAAAACTCTATGTTTAGTTTTTAATAATGAGGTATAAGAAAGAGTAATAACGGTGGATTTCTTATACGGTTTGATATAAATGCACTACAATGTGTATATGTTTATTTCATTCTAACTCTAAAGAAGAAAGTTGCCATCGTCTCTGTCTAATCCGTGCCTGTAGTATTTATTTGCAATATGAGAACCACCGTTACGCTTTTTGTAAAATCTTTGATTTATATTTTTTTTTCTTAATAAGAAAACTTGTAAAGTTAATTGTATATATCATTTACATTTAATTAAGCCGGTATGACACTTGCTACAATTTTTATTGATTTTGTATTGACGAAAAATGTATTAATTTTCTTATCGGAAAATAATGAGTGTGCGGAGTCCAACTATAGAGAATAAATGAGTATCTGTCAAACGGATGTCGGTAACGCAGGGCTTCCATTTGATTTACAAAATAAATGTACTGTCATACAGTTGGACTTTTACAAAATCTAAAGCCCGTATGACACTTGCTAGATTTCGTACTGATCTTGTATTGATGAAAAATTAATGAATTTTATTATGGAAAAATAATGAGTGTGAGGAGTTCAATTATTAAGAATAAATTAGTGTCTGTCAAATGGATGTCGCTAACGCAGCGTTCCCATTTGATATCAATCCAACTTAAAATTAATGTACTAGTGTCATACGGGCTTTATTTTAATTCTTGTTTTTTAGACTTTCACATTTTCTTTTTCGTGTTTGTTTTACGTCTTTAAAAAATAAATTGCTTTACTACCTAAGTTTTACTATTATGTCCTTTTCTAAATGTATTTTATACTTTTTTATCATTTAAAATGGCATTCGTGCTTTGTTTAGAACTTAAAATAATGAATTCTTTACGAACAAGTTTTCAAAAAAAAATGAAAAAAAAAATCTCTCAATTCGTATGTGACAGAATTAAAAAAATTTCTCTCAAGGAATAACATAAATGTATTAACAACACTAACTAAAATAAGCAACAAAAAAAAGCTTACCTTGAACATGCATGCACCAAGAACGCCATATTGCAAAATATATTATACACCTTTTTATATAAAATAAAACTAATAATTTTCACTAATAATTGATAAGAAACTAATTTAAATTTGCCAGCAAAAATTATTTCAACTATATTTTTACTTTTTTACTTTATATATATTTACATTTACATTCTTTTTTGTAACAAAATTTTGCCAGCTTATTCTTATTAGAAATATTCACTTATGCAAAAAAAAAAAACACAAATAATGCTGATTCCACTTAATTAACACTGATTTTTATTAAAATTGTATTAAATCTAACACTTTTTTTTGAGATTTAACAACACATTTTTTTTTTTTTAATTTATTTAATAAACTCAATTATTAAGAACAAAATTATAACAATTTAACCGCCACGATCTTATCAGCAAAACGACGAAAAACAACTGAGCGTGTTGCAAGATTCTTACTGACAGCACAACAGTGTTGTAGTTTTTGCAGACACAGTGTTGCCACATGACAAATTCAATGTTACCCACAAAATATTACAAAATATCCCATGATTTTAGTAACGGCCTAGAATAACAACAGCTTATGTTATTCCCATATAAATTAGACCTAAGCCAACGTTTAGTGTTAACGCTTTACATTACTTATGTGCAATTTGTATAGGAGTGACACAAGCCAATTTTGATAGCTTACCGCTTAAACACAGCTAACATATCCTTCGTTTACTAACAACATACTATTTTATTTACATTTAAATCTTACTTTTTGCAAAAACCTATGAATATTTTGTATTTAAAATATTTCAGAATCATGGCATGGCACCTATTTTACTGTATTCCAAAGTTTTATTTGATTCGATTTCAACTTGACTGCATTAAATGACTACTGTACAAGAAATTGAGAAAAAAAATTATCGGGCATGAAATTCAGAAGATGCCCGCCCGACAATAAAAAAAATTATGTGAATATTTAAGGGCTTATTTTAACAGTAGTATAAGTCCCTTCTTCTTAATAAAAGTGTTTACATTTCTATGTTTGTAAACAATAAATGGGGATTTTTTTGGTACCATTCGCCTTATGGACAATTTAAATGGATTGACTGCTAATGATTGCCCTGAAATTAAGCAGTTATGTATATAACTTTTTACTAGATTAACTTTCTAGTCTAAAAGCAGCATTAAAAGATATTAAGTTATCTTGCACTTAAAAAAAGTTATATATTTGAAAATCGTTCTTTTTCAAGTAGTGAGTGCATGGACCACTTTTAAAATAAACTTTTTCGAAATGTTTAAAGAATTTATTAAATTAGATGAATTTTGTTTGATACTTTGGCATCCTAATACGTTTTAAAGTATCAGGATGTCAAAGTTTCCAAGGCTCGTAAGGCTATAAGAAAATTTCTAAGATTCTACAAATTTAATTAGATAAATTTTTCACATGATTATTTCATACACATATAATATTTATATAATCTGTTAAAAATCAAAATTATTTTAAAAAAAAGTACCGAAATGGCAAAAATGGTACCTAGCGGAAAAGTGTTAACAGATTTGGTATCAAGGATATCAAAGTCCATAAGGTTCGTAAGGCTGTAGAAAATTACAGATTCTACAAATTTATTATTATATAAAATCCTATTTTGCGGAACTTTTCTTTTAGAAAAACTTTCAAATTTGCCAATCAATTTAGAGAAATAGCTCTATACAATTATTTTTATATAAATTATAGGTTTTTGTTTTTGCATTTTATCAGCCAACACTTGTGAAATTGTATGTAAATATTGTGTAATAAAATACACAGAAATAAATTACAAAATTTTGGTTGTAATATTAAACATCTTTTAAAGAATATTTTCGTAAAGACAAATTAAACACCAACAAAAGAATTTTGTTATTTTTTTTTTAAATTAAATTTTTATTTTCAAAGAATTTTTATATGAAAAAAAAACAATTTGGAAACATTTTAAACAAAAAATTGATTTTGAATTTTAACAAATATTTTTAATTACTATATTATTTTAAATTTAGCTTAAGAACTCTTTTTTTTATTTATAAAAATTAATTATAAATATTAATATACAAAAAAAATTTCACCTGAAGAAGTCACCCAATGTGATGACAAAATATTGGGATAAATAAATATTTATAATTAATTTTTATAAATAAAAATAAATCTTAAGCTCAATTTAAAATAATATACAAATCAAGAATATCGAAGAAAACTAAATAAATATTTTTAATTATTTAAAATTTAGTGATATTTTTTCCGGTGTAGTTATATTGATTAACTTCAATGATTGTCTTCAAAATTTTTAGATTTTTCTCTAATAAATCCTTAAAAAATCTACGACCACAAAACAAGGAAATAGCAATACCGGTATTAGCAAAATACCGTTACCAAACTTGCCTTTAAATTCCCAGAAATTTCTACAGAACTTTTCTAGGTAAAATTTTTTGATTAAAACAAATCTGAGAATATTTGTAACTACAAAATGTTTCCGATTCTAAAAGAATCTTTTAGCCGATTAATATTTTGAACAGTATTTTTTTTTTAATCATGCAATTAAAATATATTTTTTAATTATTAAAAAAAATAAATTTCGAAGAATTCTAAAATTATTTCAATAAAAAGCTTTTTAGAATTGTTCTCCGTGAAAATCGTTATAAAATCTAAAAGCTCCACTACAATTAAGCTTTGTTTTTTGAAATACAAATTTTGAATTTAAATTTTTTTTTAAATTTAATACCTATACCCAGCTCAAGTCACTGAAGCTTATTATATTTCTGCCTTAAAAATTTTTCACAAAAAAAAAATTTTGGAATCCAAGATATGCTATAGATTCTGGAGAATTTTTCAGTCAAAAAAAAAATTCAGAATCAGGATTTTTTTTATAAATCTAATATATCTATAAAAAATTCATCCTCTTTTCACTGTATAACCAAAATTTTGTTATCTCTTTCAGTTAAATTTTGAATTCCATCATGCTAAAAATGGTCTAGTAGTACTAAATCGTTGGTTGCCCAAAGACGAATATCCAAATTTACCCGTTTATGCCCATACCATGTTAGGTGTTGGTGGCTTAGTGGTCAATGATAACAATGAAGTTTTAGTGGTAACGGAACGTTTTGCTTTAATACCAAATAGTTGGAAATTGCCGGGTGGTTATGCAGAACCACGAGAAAATATTATTGATGCAGCCATACGTGAAGTACGTGAAGAGACAGGTGTTGAATGTGTATTTAATACAGTAGTTAGTATACGTCATTCACATGGTGGACCATTTGGTTGTTCCGATATTTATTGTGTAGTGGGTTTAACACCCACCACCTTGGATTTGACACGTTGTGAGCGTGAAATAGCTAAATTACAATGGATGCCATGTGAGGAATATTTACAACATCCAAATATACATGAAACAAATCGACATTTTTTGAGGTGTTATTTGGATTATAAAAAACGTGGCGTACGTTTTACTTGTGAAATTGGTCTACATCAAATATTAAAAAAGGAATATTGTTTGTATTTTATGAAACCCATAGAAGGTGAACATGAGGTTAAAGAAACTGCTAAAGAGATGGGAAAACTTTAACATTGAAAGAAAATATAAATGAATGTTTAAAAATAATGTAACAATAATATGGGAATTGAAAATTTTTTGTCGTGGTATTTAAAATTTATTAAAATTTATTTTATTTTTGAAATTTATTTTTTAAATTATGTTAAAATAAAATGATAAAAAAATTATTTTGAGCGTATAGTCCTCTGACTAAAAAAAAATATATATATAATAATAATCATTAGAATTTGCAACATTTGGAAAATTATCGAAACCTTCAAACCCTTATGTTTCTGTAACTTTTTATTGAAAAATAAGTTTACACCATTTTATAATATTTTTAATGCATTGAAATTTAAAATGGATTAAGATATTTTAAAATGTATATAAAAATTTTTAATGTTGCATCGAAAAGGAACAGGTAATTATGCTTCATTCGAATATAAAACATATCCGTTGAATTACATATTCCTGCCAACCTTTATTAAACTAGTTCGACCATTTTTAACTGGGCTATTACATATTACTTACGCGTCCTATATACGATCACACAGGCTTAAAATATTGTTGACCGACTAAAACATGTGAAACTCTTTTCTATAGCGGCCATTTTAGACAATTAATACTCTGTACTGGAAAGCTAAATAAATTTGATCGTGTAATGTCTTATTTGAAGCCTTGTCAAGCGTGCTGGATGAAAAAAACTTTTTTTTTTACAAACATGCTGTACCGTGTAATGCATAAATTTATCAAACATTAAGGAATTTTACACGAGTTTTTTTTTAGAAAACAGCATGCATGAGCGTGTACTCTCAAAAAAATTGTTTGCTTGCCAAACAAGTTGGACCAAGGAAGATTGATCATCATTATGCACCTTATCACATATCGCGTGTATAGGAATTGAAAAATGCTCTTACTAATCTAAACAATAAGGTGCATTGTCACATATCAGTTTTTCTTTAAAATTGGAATTTTCACTAGGACTGGAAACTTGTAGTTTTTGCTATTGCAAAAAATATATTAACATTTCCAAAATATCTGTTTAGCTAAAAATTGTTACATTTTTTAACATTTAAGTATATTTATAACACTCCCCAAAATAAAAAAAATGGATAAATTATTGTCCAGTTATAAATAAAAGCTTACCTTGAATATGCATGCACCCAAGAACGCCATATTGAAAAATATGATAAACACGTGTTTTATGTAAAACTTATAATTTGCACTAATAATTGATAAAAAAAATAATTTAAATTTGCCAGAAAAAATATTTAAACTATATTATTTAAACTTCTATACTTTTAACTTTTTTGTAACAAAATTTTGCCAACTAATTCTTATTAGAAATTTTCACTTTTGCAAAAAAATTACAATTAGTGCTGATTCCAGTTAACTAACTTACAACACTGATTAATTCGTTTTAGTAAAATTGTATTAAATTTAACAAACACATATATTTAATAAAAATTATTTATTTAATAAACTTAAAATTTATAACTTTAAATTTATAAGAACACAATTAAAGCACCGCCTCGATCTTATCAGAAAAACTACGAAAATGAAACTAAGCGTATTTCAGTGTTGTCTACACATAGTGAAAAGTAGTTATTGCTGTCTAGAATTCAGAAGTATAGACAAATTATCCATGACATAATTTAAATTTGAACTCCCAAAAAAAGTGGTAAAATACCCAATAATTTCCCCCATCGTTCCTGATAATTATTTTATTGCCCAGAAAAGGTTTTTAAATGTGGGGATTTTATGATGTTTAAGTATTTCAGTCTCATGTAAATATTTAAAAAATTTTAAGTTTTTTTGAATTAGATAATGATTTTCGGTAAAAAATAAAATTTGTTCTGTTCGTAAAAGGGAGTTTAAATTATTTAAAAAATCCAATATTCGCATTAACATAAATATGTTATCTCAGAGACTGTTAGGGCATAAAAAAGCAGTTTTAATAACGAATTGTACAATTCAAAATATAACAGCATAAAGTAGAAATCATTTGCTTTGTTTGTGCGTCAAGATGTTAACAGGGACATTCGCTATAAACTGATAGCAACCATATAGAGTTTGAAAATAACGTAAATAATTCTACGCGTTAATCGTTAACGTGAACTTATGTCAAATTTATATAAAATTTTCGAAAAATAACCGCACAAACACAGCTATTATTGTCATAAAAGTTTTGTTAATAAATAACATTTTTTCTACAATTTTCATAAAATTTTTTGCTTTTAACCTCTGAGTAAGACGTATATTTGATTTCGACACGAAACTATGTTTTTTTAACTTGACTACGCAAGCTATCAACGTTGGCTTAAGTCAAATTTATATATGATTTAATGACATAAGCCTACTTTGAACCTTGTCACATAAACACAGCTAATGTAACGCATACTAAAAAGTTTTTAAAACTCTATGTTTAGTTTTTAATAATAAGGTATGAGAAAAAGTAATAACGTTGGATTGCTCATAGGATTTGATATAAGTGCACTAAAATGTGTATATGTTTGTCTCATTCTAACTTTAAAGAAGAAAGTTGCCATTGTCTCTGTTTAATCCGTGCCTGTGTTATTTATTTACGCTTTTTGTATAACCTTAGATTCATAATTTTTATTTCTTAATAAGAAAACTTGTTGTAAAGTTAATTGTATTTATCATTTACATTTATTTAAGCCCGTATGACACATGCTACAATTTTTATTGATTTTGTATCGACGAAAAATTTATTAATTTTCTTATCGGAAAATAATGAGTGTGAGGAGTTCAACTATAGAGAATAAATGAGTATCTGTCAAACGGATGTCGGTAACGCAGCTCTCCCATTTGATTTACAAAATAAATATAGTATAGATTTCGTACTGATCTTGTATTGATAAATTATTAATGAATTTTATTATGGAAAAATAATGAGTGTGAGGAGTTCAATTATTAAGAATAAATTAGTGTCTGTCAAATGGATGTCGGTAACGCAGCGTTCTCATTTGATATTTTTATTTATTTATTTCAATATAATTTTGGTACAAATAAGACTTGAAGTCTCTTAACAGTATCTGAGACATTGTAAATTTTATATAAGATATATTTTTAGAACTAAAACTAATAAAACATTGCTATAGAATTTTAACAAAGAAAAATAATTTAATAAAAAAATAATAAAATATTTAAAAATCAAAAAGAAATAGAATATCAAATATCAACACACAAAAAAAAAACATTAAATATTAAATATCATCACATATAAACATTAAATATCAATCCAACACAAAATTAATATACTAGTGTCATACGGGCTTTATTTTTATGTTTATTTAGACTTTCACATTTTCTTTTTCTTGTTTGTTTTACGGCTATAAAAAATACATTGCTCTCTTATTTAAGTGTTACTATTATGTCCTTTTCTAAATGTATTTTATACTTTTTTATCATTTAAAATGGCATTCGTGCTTTGTTTGGCACTTAAAATAATGAATTCCTTACGAACAAATTTTTAAAAAAATGAAAAAACAAAATCTCTCAATTCGTATGTGACAGAATCTAAAAAATTCCTCTCAAGGAATAACATAAATGTATTAACAACACTAACTAAAATAAGCAACAAAAAAAAGCTTACCTTGAACATGCATGCACCAAGAACGCCATATTGCAAAATATATTATACACCTTTTTATATAAAATAAAACTAATAATTTTCACTAATAATTGATAAGAAACTAATTTAAATTTGCCAGCAAAAATTATTTCAACTATATTTTTACTTTTTTACTTTATATATATTTACATTACATTTTTTTTTTTTTGTAACAAAATTTTGCCAGCTTATTCTTATTAGAAATATTCACTTATGCAAAAAAAAAACACAAATAATGCTGATTCCACTTAATTAACACTGATTTTTATTAAAATTGTATTAAATCTAACACTTTTTTTTGAGATTTAACAAAACACATTTTTTTTAATTAAATTTAATAAACTGAATTATTAAGAACAAAATTAACACAATTTAACCGCCACGATCTTATCAGCAAAACGACGAAAAACAACTGAGCGTGTTGCAAGATTTTTACTGACAGCACAACAGTGTTGTAGTTTTTGCAGACACAGTGTTGCCACATGACAAATTCAATGTTACCCTAAAAAATACAAAATATCCCATGATTTTAGTGACGACCTAGAATAACAACAGCTTATGTTATTCCCATATAAATTAGACCTAAGCCAACGTTAAGTGTTAACGCTTAACATTACTTATGTGCAATTTGTATAGGAGTGACACAAGCCAACGTTGATAGCTTACCGCTTAAACACAGCTAACGTATATCGTTCGTTTACTAACAACAAAAAAGAATTATTAAATTGAATTCCTAGGTTAATCACATTTGCAGCTGAAAAGGTGTTACAACTACAATATATAGTTATTTTTAACTGTTAAAAATCACCTCACAGATGTAGTAAAAACAAGTAAAAATAAATCCTTTTTAATAACAAAATTCTTTTAAGCATCTGTTGCTATTTATAAATATCTATGGTAGTAGTGTGTACTTTTTCCATAATCTTTTTCAAAGAGCTTTCCAAGAGTCATTGACATTAATTTAAGAATGTGAGGTTTTTAAAATGTTAAAAAACCGTAAAAAGGCGGAAGTGTTTCTAACACACACACACTAAAAAATATGGTAAACAGATAAATATAGTACACATTATGCGGTAGAATAATCCTTTAAAATCCTTTATATGTTCATGAATGCAAATTGGTTTACAATTAAAAAAAATATTTATATTTTAGAGTAGAACGAATACTTAAACTTACAAGTAAACTCCCCTGACTGGGATCTAGGTACACTAAATAAAACTTGGATATGGTAGGAGGGACAATTTAAAGTAAGAATAAATCAGTTAAGAAATTGCAATTAAATAGTTGCAACATTTAAATAATCGACATTTCCACCTTTCAATATGTCAAATTTGACTTTTTTTATATAAAAATTACTAATTCGCCAGATTAACTGGGGTGGATTTATTCAATTGAGGCCATAGAATTTGTGGTGTTATTTTTTTTATGTCTACGATATTTTTTCACATGAAATTTAAACAACTTACTTAAGCATAGTAAATTGTTTTTGAATTTTAATGGCCTTAAAAACTAATTTAAATTGTTAAAATGATTAATTTTTATATAAGACACAATGAAAATAAACCCAAACTGACTATTTTTCACTAGAAAAATAATAGTATTTTATATTAAATTTGCGTGAAAAGAATTTACACTAAATTTTTAAGTGAAATTTTGTTTTGTAAAATATCTTTGTTTTTATATGGAGTATAACAGTTTTTTCACGTTAAAACCGAACAACTTGTGTGTGCTTAGAGCATAGTCCGCCCCACAAGACCTCCCTTGTTAGTTTTTCCCACGCCTGTTCCACTTTTTCAGGGTATGTGTATAAGATTTTATATTTGTAAACATAAACTTTCAGTTTTTTTCCTTATGACTTTATAATTTTAAAATGAAATGAATAACAAACCACTTTTCCTGTCTGGAAAACAGTACAATGGTTTTGTAAACATAACATAGACTTATGTGTAAACAAACCTTTAAATTATATGCCTTTTATTGGTATTTTAATCGGTGTTTTGAAAGAAATTTAATAAGGAGTATAGCAATAGATAAAGTAGGGATAAAGGGTATGTAACACCCTCTCTAATTTATGATAACTCTAATTTTATCTTTTCTTAATTGCTACATTATGGACCTTAAATTTTAAATTTTATTTTAAATTTTATATTTTAGTTATTATTTTAGTTTAGGCATTTTATATAGATATATTTTTATTTATATAGTAAATTGTTCTTTTTAGTAGTATACGAACCATATTTGGCCCAGAGGGCTTGGTTCTTGAATATTTGAATAAATAAAAAAAAAAAAATATTAAAACAGCCTTTCTCTTTTTCCATAGTAATACCTTTTACATCAGTCAGAAATTTTATAGAAACATCCTTTAATTTAGAAAACAAATTTCTTTAGAAAATTTATCAGATTCGGGGACAAATATTTCCTATTAAAAATAATTAATTTTAAGAATTTTTTCCTGTGAAAAAACAGCGCTATTCATAACTTTAATTTGGCTTTCGATGTGCGCTACATATAACAAATTCACAACTGGAATTATTTTAAACTTGCTCACTGGCATAGCTGACGATTTATCGTTATTTTGAACATTTTTTGCCCAAAAAAAATTACAAATGGCGATTTGACGATTTTTGCCCAATAATGACGATTTTTCATATTTAACTAAGAGCCAATTAAGACCGTGACTTTTTTGCATGCAGTTCTTGTTTGGAAGCGAACGGGGTAACAAAACAAGCACGGTTTTCATTTTTCCTGAATGTTTTTGTTATATCTCTTTCGCACTCATATGTATTCTTCTTTTGTTGCTTCATTCACATTTAATTTAAGAGCAAAAAAAGTCACTGTAAAAATAGACTTTGAAAGCAACTTTGAAAAGGGAATTGAGAAAAAAGCATGCAATCAATTGCATCGTATAAATTGCCAATGTATTTCGAAAAGTATTCTATAGAGGGTATTATTTATTCCAAAGGTAACGTAGAACTAAATAAAGTAAATTAAAACTGACTTATTAAAAATACTAAATTCTAATATTAATAGTACGTAACCTGAATTACTTAAAGTAAAGTAAAATATTATTAAAATTCGTTAGTAATGAGTAAATGTTATATGTTTTTATAGGATGTTTTTTTATGTTAATTGTTAATTTATGGATATTAAGAAAAAAAAATGCATAAATATTAAGAAAATTTGAGTTTTTATTTTGACGATTTTTGAAAAAAAAAAATCGGAAATTTGACGATTTTTATAAAAGTTATCTGGCAGCTATGCTCACTGGTTTTTCGTGAGACAATTCATAATACTGAAAAGTTTAATCAGCAAAAGTCGGATTAATAACTGTTTGAGATCTGATGGAGGGTTGGCGAAATTTTGGAAGTTTTTTATAGTTCATAGCCCCTTTTATGTTATTTTACTTCGTTGGGGTTAAGTGCTATGGAAACACCGAAGGAGGTTGTGATATGTATGAGAGATAGAAAACTCATATATATTATTTTCCTCAATTGATGTAGCCGTCGCTGGGGATTGAACCAGCAACGTTGTGTGCAACGGTCCAATGTATTCACCAATTACTACACAACGTTTCTATTGGAAATTATGTCCTGAACTTAGCAATTACTACTACTTAGAAAAAATACACTCTTCTCAGAAATTATTTATTAACATAAGAAGTATTTTTTTCATGACAATTGTAATTAATTTTGCCAACTCGCCTCTAAATTACCATAATGGCGCTGAGGCTTTATATTGCATTTGATAATAAAAAATTATGAATTATAACTTAAAAAAAAATCTCGAAATAAATTTTTAGTTTTAAACTCTTTGGCTTATAGATCATAAGTTAAAGCATTTATTTTAGTTTTTGCTTCCATTTGTCGCTTCTTATTCAATTCAGCAAAAATATTTTAATTAAAAATGCTTCTAATTGAACATTTTCAACGATGGTTTTGCCAATAGCAATCTAACCTTCTGAAATCAGAATATTTACTGAATATGTTTTCTTTTTTTAGTCTTCTAATATTTAGAAAATATTTTTAATGATTTCAGCAGGGTAGATTATTTTTTGCATTTAATTTAAATTTTGCTAAATATTGAGAGAAATTTTGTTTAAGTCAACTAATATTCAACAAAATTATTCAACATAAAATTATGATTTTTGAAAAAAAAAATATTAATTTAAACATTTAACTTAAAGATTTGATAAAGCTTAATTAAATTTTAAACGCTTTTAATTATTACTGTGTAATATATATTACAGAACTTAATGAATAAATAAATTAGTTTAAAAAAAATTTATTTAGATTAATTTAATCTGCAATCTATAATTATTGAATTGGAATTTATTTTCAATAATATTTTACTAGAGACTTGATTTATTGTAGTTTGTTTCGAATATATTTATAAAAAAATATGAATAAAAAAAACTATAAAATATGCTATTGGAATCAGAGATGAATCAAGATAAATCCCGTGATTTATAGGGATTTGGTGATTGGAATCTTCAATTCTTTCAATGGTTCTAAGTATAAGTTTTTATGATAAATACCGGGATTTCGGGTTTGACATCCCTACTACTAGCTACATTATTGTAATTTTTACCTAATTCTTTCAATGGTTCTGTATGTTTTCGTTTGCGAGATGTTGTTGTTGTAGTCGATAAATTAGATTTGGATGAACTGGTAGAGTTCATGGTGTCTTCAGAATTATCCCCATCATCAGCATCATATTTAAATAAATCCTTTAAAGTTAAAGTATATGATATTAAAATTAAGATAGAAATAGTTTTATGTCAAATTCTACAGATTTTCTATAGTAGAATCTAATGCTGTTTTTTTCTGAAAAGAATATTTTTCCATTTTCTGCCCAGAATGTCTTTTGTATACAGTAATAAGAAATATGGACAAATTCGGTAAAGAAAGTTATTCTAAAGATATCTCTGTATTTAAAGAACATTTCGATGAGATGAAAAAAAAACCGTTAGGAATAGAGCAAAAAGCAAATCCTAATAGCTCTATTGTGAATGATATTTAAGTTATTTAGCGGCATTTTTTTGCTCTATCTTTAGAAGTTTTCTCTCGCATGTAAATGCGCCTTAATCCAAACATACATATCCAAGCAGGCCTTAATTTTGATGCAAATTAACAAAAATATAAAATTTCTTGAACTTTTACGAAATAAATTGAGTGTATTAATATTTAATTTATTTCAGTATCGGTATTTTAAAGATGACGGTATTTCGGTAAAGGTATTTTTAGCATTTGGTTTATTTTGATATTATTTGAAGAGTAACGGCAGACGCTGTATTGCCTGCCAATCTTAGCAAAAAAAAAAACATTTTTGTAAAAGGGTTAGAAAAATGAAACTTTTTTTTTCAGAAAAGAAACCTGAATAAATCGCTTAATAATACTCACACTTCTTACTTTAATTCTTATGTTTTTTAAATTATCATCAGAATCAGTGTCATTGGATAGAAATTCCATTGCTGAGGCATATTTCCAAGTAAAATCCTCATCTTCATCAAAATCATCTGGATATACAGCAGTTAACTTTGCGTTTATGACTCTTTGTTTTTCTGTTTTATAATATCTTTTTAAATTGTTCCACTTTTTTGTTATCTCTCCTAATGAAACATTAAGGATATTTATATAATTAACTTTCAAACATTACCCGGTTAAATTACACATTAGAAGAGGTAACTTAAAAAAAAAAAAAATATTTACGCTCCTATCAGGGGCTGGGCCCTGTTTCATGATCTACCGTGTAGATATGTAAACACCGATTGGTTACCAATTTAAAATTAGGGGCAGTATGCCGTAAACCAGTAGATTTCTAAACACTGGTAACTATCTATGGCTTGAAATTACGTACATATGTAAGTAGTACAAACAAAATTGTTTTGATACCTTCCATACATGATGCACACAATAGTGCTCAACTTTCAACTTAACATACATTCATTATTAATATATTTTTACAACTTCAAATAGTTGTCATAATATTGGTATTGTTGTATGGTCTGATTAAATTGTAATTTTGTCCAATACCCACCATGTGTACAGGGATTATTTCCAAGTAAAAATTGTTTATTTAACTTTTGTGTTGTTCTGCTCCAAAATTGCTGTCTCTTTAGGATATTTTTATATAAAGGACAATTAGAATTCCAAATATGTGGATGTTGTTTCACTTCATTTATTAAGAAGTTAACCATTGTATCGTTCCAATTTATGCCCATTGTTTAAAAATCTTTTCAAAATGTAAAATATTAAATATATTAAAATTAAAGAAAGACACAAACAAGATACTAAAAGAGAATCAGAAAAAAAAACAAGTACAAAAAAGTAAAGGTAGAGAGAGAACAGTGATGCAGTGTTGCCACTCTTAAAATAATTATTAAAAACCGAAACCGTTTACACATTCGTTGGATAATTTTTGAATAATAATAATAATAAATTTTTATGTTATTTTACTTTATAAATAAAATTTAGTAGAATTTTACATTAACATGTTAAACCATCATTTAGAAATACACAGAAGCCTATTAATTGTGTATGCTTTTCGAAATAATTCTAGTTATACTGGTGGTAGCACTGCAGGGATGTCAAACTTAGTGTTGCCAGTTATTTGACCTTATCCCTAATTATCTATTTTTCTCTCCAGATTTTATTCACTCTATTGTTATAACATTGCTCTGTTAACTGTTTAACATGACAAATATCACCTAAAAACACATTCCTAATTTGTTCACATCTCTAATTGTCAGCAAATTAAAAAGAAATATAAAAAAAGAATTATTTAAATAATTACAAAATTTGTACAGTATTTTTTAAATTTTAATTAAAAAAAAATATTACAATATAAAAAGTATAAAAATGTGTTTTGAAGCAACGCTACTCTGCATTTAAAACAGTTCTAAACATTTTAATCTGTGCTCACGCGAAACGTCACTCCATAAAGTATGACATTTTAATACTCTATATTACCGCGGTTTTTTAAGTCCAATTTTATTTATTTTTTTTTTTTTTGTAGTTATTACAAAAACTGTATTTATTTTATTTATTAAATTGTTGACAATTAAAGATGTGAACAAATTAGGGATGTGCTTTTTGGGTGATACTTGGCATGTTAAACATTTAACATGACAATGTTAACTGTAGAGTGAAAATCTGAGAGTAAGAGAAAAAGGTAAACTTTATTTTGCTACAGCGTGGAGTACTGCATAATTGTAAACGCGCATTTAATTGTGAACTCGGCTTAAAATAATATAACCGGAATTACCTAAAACACCGTTTACGATAACCGTATACCGTTTTTCTTATCGGAGTTTATTTTATAGCAGCTCGTAATTTTTACGCTTTCACTTTTACTTATCATTCAAATAAGAATAGATGCGTGATGAGTACAACTTTTTTGGGAGACTTAATTTTTTTTTTTAATATACTCAAAGTTATTTCATATCGACGTGCTAATGCCGGCAATATAACGCATTGTTATCTTTTAAAAAAGAGGAAGCTGGTTAAAAAGTTTACTGTTAAATAAAAAATAGCATATAACAAGTATTTTGGGAGAGTTTTTTTAAAACATCTAAAAATATCAGGGTTGGCAGGCAATACCGTTATCGATTCAATACCCTTTCAACAGACTATCGTTACCCCTAAAAATGTTACCCACAGACTACACAGACAGGTTAACAATGACATATGTCAAACAAGATTTCTCGAACCGTATAGTTATTTTGACATTGCAATGATTTGCAGAATGAGATAGAAAAAATAAGCTCCATATAAATAGTATGTTACATATTTTTTTATATCTATGCCTTTCTTTGTATCACCGCAATTTGGAAATTTCTTTATACTAATTTTCTGGTCGCCATTTTGTTTCAATCAGCTGTTTACAGTCTGTGTAGTCTGTGCCCTTACCGATAACCGCATTCGTTTCGTTTACCATCCATGAAAAATATACAGAGATTTTACTCGTATTACAATACTTGCAGGACATATAAAAAGGCAAAACATTAAAGTTTTGTAAACAGTTATAAAGTGGATGTGAAACAAAAAGCTTTAAAAAGGATATCGTAAAAAGTAGCTATAAATGAGATAAAAAATGTATTAATTAATTTATAAATATTAATGTGTATAAGTATTAATATAAAAAAGAACTAATATTGATAACTAAAATATATTGAAAATATAAATCTATTAGAAAAAATATTGAAAAATCAAAGAAATTTTCGTAAAAAAATATTTGTTAAAAAAAATTAAAACAAATAGCATAATTAACCAGTATTTGATTAAATTTTAAACATTAAACAATTTTTAATAAACTTAAAAAAATGGATTCATCATACCAAGATTTAAGTGAATTGGAAAAATCTGTAAGTATTGTCTCAGAATTTTTTATATATTAAATATTTTAAACCTGCTATAAAGTTGACATTTAAATTGATAAATAAAATATTGACCTATATAAAGTTACACCCTATCCATAACACCATCTCTTCGTTCGTTTATAATAACCCACCCCACTTAAGTTTTTTTTTTTTTTTTTTTGTTTTGCTCAAAGATAACGGTTAACATTTAATAGTGTCAATAAACATAACCTTTCCTAAAGCAATTCGTATAATTTAGGACTACGAACTGTAAAATTGTGACAAGTGCTGCCAAGAAAAGAAATTATTTAAAAGTTAAGACAAGTATTTTGTTTTCTACATAGAAGCACAGAGAATCTAATATAAAAATTTAAAAAAAACACAAATTTTTCACAATCATTTGAAAGCAACAATTACAATAATGGCAAATGACACTTTTTGCTACATTTTCAAATGGTCTTGTCTATTAAATTAATCTGAAAAAAATGGTAATATAATATAGCAGTTAAAATTTTAAAAATATTCATTTATTATTGAATTTTTTTAACGTTTCCAATATTATGAAATGAATTTCAGTATTTTTTTGCTTTAAATGAGATTTAAAAATAACGGTTAATCATAGTCAGAAAGTTACTAATTTTATTTTTTATTATTTTTATGAATTAGAAAAATTATTTTTTTGTGAAGTAAAATGTGCAAAAATAGCATTTGAAGACACTAGCAAAATCCAAAATTGCTTTTAATTTCAAAAAAGGGAACAACACTTCGTTCTATTATTCCTATATACTCGTCCAAGTTCTTCGTATAATTCCAACTGCCACCCCTTAAGCTCCTTTCACATTATCACAAAAGTGTGCTGAACACCTCTGAAATGTGTTATATAAAGCGGCCTATAGACGACCAAGAATTCTGAACAGCATGATGCATGGCTGTATGAATTTTATCGTTTAAATGCCGTCAAACTGGTTTGACAAGGATGTTGGACGCAAACATTGGTTATTTATTTATTGAAATATATTTTATAAACAAATTTACAAAATACAGTAAAAGAGCGTTGGGTAACTAGACCATATTGCGCGTTTCCTGTTTTTTTTTTATTTTTGGGCAATTGAAAAATATGCTCGGGTAATTTGAAATTATTTAAACTTAAGAGAAATTAATTTTTAATTTATTAATTTTTGTGACAAAAAATTCATACAAAAAACTAAACTCAAAGGAAAAAATTAATTGAAAAAAATCAACATCATCTGTATCTTGTTCCTATTATTCTTGCATCGATCAAGTTTCCGCAAAAAACATGTAAAACACAACCTTGTTCTGGTTTCTATAGGGTGTCACAGGCAATTAAATACAAATTAATCTAAAGAAGATACTAAGGCGCTGTATTCTTTTTTTTTTATTCAACATTTTGTAATTTCAAAGCCTAGAGTAATTCTATATCTAATACGGAATTTTAAAAAATTTAATGTGTCCACAGTTTTAAAAGTTAAAAAGCTTTAAAAAAAAAATCCAATAATAATGTAATCAAGGTATTCATCTATTAAGTCACCCTGTATAAAGTAGGGTGACAATGAATTTCTCGATGCGAAAACGGGGTGCTGATGTGTTGATTTTGTTTTTTAATGGTAAATTTAATAGCATTTACAGCAGTGATCGGCACTCATAGCATTCAGTGGGCGAAACACAATCAGCAATTTACACGTACACTTCACAAATGTCAACAAATCTCACAGCTAAGAGCACAAAAATACAATTATTTCATTCAGTAGCACGCTAAATTTCAACAGCGCAAGTATATGCCGCTTTGTTGAAGAAATAAAGTACATTCTTAAAATTTGTTTTTTTTTATTATAGTTTTTTTATTATTATTGTAGGTATTAATTTTGTTTTTCGTTTACATTTTAAATTAAAAATGTGGAACGTTGAGGGGAAAGAATTTTCTTTATTTTCTTGAAATATTTTAAATGAGGCAGAGTGCCTTGTATGCAATCAAAAAATTATTATTATCATTATTATTATAAATTATTTTTATTTTTTATAATAGAGAAAACAAAAACATGAACTATTTTAATTAGAGTATTCAAAAAACCGGCCTTTTGAAAAAACCGGTTTCGGGTTTCTTCGAAAAATCGAATTTTGAAAAAACCGGTTTCGGTTTCGGTTTTTGCAGAAAAAACCGGTCAACCGGTTTTTTCGGTTTTTTTTTTAAATTTTAATAAAAAGCTTATATAATTTGTTAATTGTTTTTATAACAAACAAAAAAAGAAATTTTATGTGTAAAGTAATATAAATAAAAAATGCATTCTTTGAAATATGCACTTTAAATGTTTTGTTTTAAGGCGATTTCTTTGTTTGCTTTTGATAAAGCTAGAAGTGGAAAATACTCTTTCACTAATACTAATGTTGGACAAATTGTCAAAAGACAATTATATAAATGTTCCAACTTTTTGTCGCATTTATCAATTTATATGGAATCATCATATAATTATGAATGATTTTGTACAGTGTCTTTTTTAGGATTTTGAATACTGTTTATTGTGTTATTTAGATCAGAACTATTAAACTATTTGAATTTGGAATCAGGCTTACATCTAAATCTTCATAACCAAACAAACGATTATGTGTTCGGAAAAAATAAAAGAGACCAAGTAACCCAGTTGGTGATGTAATTAAAAAAACCGGTTAACCGAACAAAAAACACCGGTTTTCGGTTTTCTTCGAATTTACAAAATATTCGAAACCGATCGGTTTTTAAAAATAAAGAAACCGGTTGACCGGTTTTCGGTTTCGGTTTTTGAATACTCTAATTTTAATTCAATGCATACGGATATTCTCTTAACGATTAATTCATTTATTAATTTATCTAGAAAGATAAAATAATTTCTTACGGTGTAAAACACCAATACATTCGTATTCTCTCTTTCTGCCGACCACTGCTTTACAGACTACTTGATCGTCTATAGGCCGCCTAAGGAAATGTTTACTACTGTCAAAACTGCATTAACATTAAGGGGGCCTTAGACGATTGATCATGTAATACGTTGTTTGATAGCCATTGCAAAAACAAATACGCGGAGCCATGCTTGATCGTCTAACGGCATTTTGATAATTTTGGTCATATTAAAAAAATATCACAGCACATTCTTGACAAATTCGCGGCCCGTTACTGCTTGTGTGATAATGTGAACGGGGCGTTAACGTCATCAATTTGTTTTTATTACATTGTTTACATCGTTTTTTGTTTCTCTACATTTTGTGATTGTAATAAAAAAAAAAACACCATTTCAATGTAGTTTATATGTAAAAAAAATGTAACGCTTGTTTTTTTTTTCTTTTCTTTTTGTTAGGTGGCCCATGCCGGCACACAATTGTGTACTATGGCGCACAAGTTACATGAAGTTGAACGTTGCTTGGATTGTAATAGCCTTGAGGAAATAGATGATATATGTGTTTTAGAATTATTGGAATCTATGTCAGAGGTATTCAAGTAATATAGCAAATATAACCTCTTCACCTTTCATATTGTTGCCTTTTTTTCGTTATTTAAGGTACGTAATGAATATATAAATTTACGCAAGGACATACAGGAAGTGCAACAGTTGCAGCGTGACGTCACTACATCAATACGAGGCCAAATGCGTAATATGCATCAAACTTATCAAATGTTAAAGAAAAGATTAGAGTTAAAAGCACAACAAAATTAAAAATTTTAAAAAGTTTAAAAATATATATACATAATTATTTAGGTGTAAAATTAAGTTATATTGTATAAGTATATTGTTGATTTTAATTTGATTTTTCTTTATTATTTTAAATATTTGCTATTAAAGGAACTTTGAAGATATTTGTTAATTAAAGCAGTTACTTGTATGTTCACTACAGGGTTGGCAACTGACAAATTTAAAATAAACTGTCACTTGCTAGTGGACATTTTTTTTGTGTTTGGCAATTCCATTGATCTTTTGTTATTGCCATTTATTTTAGTATTAGACAAAAATTTGAATATTTAACTGTAGAAGCAATTTTAAATGCCAATAATTTTACTTTAAATTTAGTATATAGACTTTGAAGTGTCTGTTATCACTTAAAACTGCACTTTCCAAAATGCCTTAACACCAATAAAATCGATACGTTTTCAATAAGATAATTATTTTTTAAGACAAATTATGTATATTTTCTTATAAGATGAATGGTTTTGAAAAAATGTATTTGTTAAGTTGTGTTTTGTATGAAAAAAATATATATATATATAAAATTAATGTTCAGTAATGATTGTGTGCTCAAAAAAAGTTGCAAAAATTTTTTTTTACCCATAAAGACTATATATTTCAACTTTTTGGAAAATTTATTTTATAAGATAATTTTTTTGTATATCAATATTTTCTTATTAGTTTAATAAATATTAGGTAATAAATTATAATTTCATTATTTACTTCAACCTCTTCACTAAAAAAAAAAATGAAAGTTCTTAATATAATTAAGGTCCCCGGTTACTGAATGTGAAACAACAACAAATGGGGCCAATTAAGGCCCATTCACAACTATGGTGTACTCCACTTTGCAAATTGGATGTTTGTTTTCTTTTTTGTAAATTATTTGCATGGAGTCCCCCTCCCCCACCCATCATTGTGTACCTAGCTTTAAAAATCCTAGTTTGTAGCTAACGGGATTATGTGAAAATGAGGCTTAATAAAATGAAAATTATAAAAAACCATAATTACTTTATTTCATTCAATAGAGGAACCCTCACAATAGGTCTGTACGAGGTAATTTTGGGTAAAGTCTGATAAAATGAGAGTAAGCAAAAAATTCTCTCACAAAACCATAAAAATGTCCAAAATACTGCGAAAGCACAAAACCACATTTCATACCCAAAAATAAACGTCAAATTGTTCATATTGAAAAACAGCTTAAATAATAAATATATTTGAAATGGCAAATATCTATTTACATTTTCAAATATATTTTTCATTATTAGAAGGAAAATTTCTTTATAGTCAATTATTACAGTTGACGAAATAATTATAGGTTCACATAATAATTACTAATTTATTTATTATACAGTTGATGTACATAATTTATTTTCGTTCAGTGTTGCTTAGCTCTAAATTCCTATTGATCTCGTTACACTTGATTTTGTTGTTTAGCTTTTAAAGAATAATAATAATAATGTTTTTGTTTTTGCAGAAGTGGAAGAGCGAAATAAATATAGGTTCAGTGTAAGTTTGAGTGATTTACATGTGTCAATCAACAAAAAATGTTAAATAAAATCATTTTCAATTTATTTGTCAATGTGTTAAAAGTGTTTTAAATAATAATTTGTAGCACGATAATCGTTGTTCTGAAAGTTTACGCGAATTTTTTGAAAATGGCTAGAGGAAAATTTTTATCAGCAGAAGAACAAGGAAAAATTTTAGCTTTCAACGATCAAAAGCTATCGAACCGCGAAACTGCCAAAAAAAAAATTGGTAGATCTTTGAATGTTGTTAACCATTTTCTAAAATTAAGATCAAATTATGGCACTAAAAGGAGCCCTGGTCGAACTCCGAAGCTATCTCTACGACAAAAATCTCTAATTATTCGAACTGCATCCCATGGGAATATTTTTGCATCACAAATAAAGGATCAACTTGATCTTCCAGTGTCCACCAGACGAGTTCAGCAAATTTTGCAAAGCTAAGAAAACCTTGTTTTCACAAAAAGATTGGTATGTCCTGCATTAACAAAAGCCCACAAAGAGAAACGGCTGACTTGGGCTCAAAATCATATGGATTATGGTGAAAAATGGAAAAAACTCCTCCTTAGTGACGAAAAAAATTCAATTTAGACGGTCCAGATGGATTTCAATACTATTGGCGGAATTTGTGTAAGGATAAAGAAATACGAATGAGCAGAAATTTTGGTGGTGGTACTGTTATGATTTGGGGAGCCTTTTCATTCCAAGGAAAGCTTCCCCTGGCATGAATTCCTACACGAATGAATTCAGAAAGCTATGTGGAGATGCTGGAGGTATCCTTGATTGAGCATGGAGAAAATCTAATGGGTCCGGACTTCATTTTCCAGCAAGATAATGCTGCGATTCATAATTCACGTGCAACTAAGGATTGGTTTCTCTCCAAAAAACATAGATGTTTTGGATTGGCCAGCGCGTAGCCCAGATCTTAACCCCATAGAGAATATATGGGGAATACTAGCACGAAAGGTTTATGGCAATGGGAAGCAATATTCTAATGTTTGTGAGCTAAAAAATGCTATTAGAACTGCATGGTCCGAAATTTCGGTAGATGTTTTGGAAAACTTGGTGAATGCGATGAAAATTCGCATTTTTGATGTAATCAAATGCAAGGGAAGCAATATTAATTACTAATTCTTGGTTTAAGTTCGGATATATATTGAATTTTTTTGATTTTAAAGAGTGAACCTATCTTTATTTCGCACCCCTAGTTGCATAATTTTAGTGTATATTTATTTCGGTGTATAATTGGAACTATTTTTTAGTTTAATTTATGTAAGTATTGAAAATAAATATAAAATAAAAAGAAAAAGTCAAAAATGTTTAAACAGTTAATTTATTTTGTTAAAAACTGTGGGTGAACCTATAATTATTTCGTCAACTGTATTATTTTTCAAAAATGCAAAACAGCTAATTTATTAGCAACAGCTGATGATTTGACAATTTTACCATTTTACCCAAACAAAATAAGTACGGGTAAGTTCTGGTAAAATGAGAAACACAATTACTCTCTCATGAACGCTCTCATTTACGCAATTTTTGTTACAAGAAACGCTTTCTGGTAAGATTGGGTTTCCGCGGGCACCCGCGGTAACGTACGTCGAACACACCTAATATAGCAGGTGGTAGATGTTTTAGTGGTGGATGCATTGTTATAAATAGAATCCTTAACAGCTGTTGATTTTAGACTATATTTTTATGCACAGAGCTCCTACGTTTAAGGATTACAAAGGAAATTTAAAAAATAAAAACATGTAATATGTTATACTTATTATAGATTTGTGTGTGTTGTAAATCAAAGGGCACATGTTTTCAGCTACAAGGCATTCCAGGTAGCAAAAATACGTCATTGTGTTATTTTTTTTGTTTGTATACAGATGAGTATTTGTATATAATTTAAATATATATTATGTTAGATAAAATAGCTAAAAGGAAATGATTTAAATTTTATGTATTTATAGACTACTGTTAAAAATGCGTAATAAGGATTATAAAAAATTACAATAGGTGTTAGAAATATGTAAAATATTTGTTCTTTAAGGAAATATGAAAAAGTCTAAGAAGACCTTTGAAGCAAAATTTAAAGTCACTGTTAAAAAAAATGTTTTGCCTGCCTGGTTTGAGAATTGCTTGATACTTAAGTAAGCCAAAGCTTTTCTTAAGAAATCTTGTCTTGACTGAAGTCAGCCGGTAGCAGGGCCGGGAAAAATGGCGAGTCTTTGCGATAAAAGTGTGCTTCGATCTTCAGTCAAATTCTAACCTACATGAGAGCGCACAACAAACGGAGTTTTGAGCCAAAAGTGTATTTCTTACTTTTCGACATGATTCAGTTGTAAAGAGTATCTACATTTCCAATTTCTCTTTTTCAAGCTAACCTACAGTTTTATAGAAATCTACTTGAATATTTTAAATACAATTTAATTCAGCCAAATTCTAAGTTTTCAAACTGTTGAATTATGTTATTAAATTCAAGCGCGAAGCAAGCCTGGTATTCCATTGTAATTGTCCTTTCGCCTACGACCTAAAACGATCTGCACCCCGTTTCTTTATCTGATGCGAGAAATTTTCGCATCGACAAATTTATAGTCAAACTATTTTATACAAGGTAACTTAATCTATATACATATATAAAAAATTGTTGCAAGTGTGTTGTGACTTTATAACTCACGAACGGTCAAACCGAATTCGATTCAATTTTTAGGGTTTGTTCGTATGGTCGTGTAGATAGTTTATCTAAAGTTTGCATCGGTCGACGCGTTCGTGAGTTATGACTTTTCATGTCAATTTGATTCAATGTTAATATTCATGCGTAGCGAAGCACGCTGGGATCCCCGCTAGTAGATAATAAAGTTGATTGTATTTTTACTGGAAATTTTTTTCGAGCTTCTAACTTTTAAAGTTGTGGCACATTTAATTTTAATATACAGTGAGCGTCAATATAAAGTATACGCGTCTATCTCAAATCGTACACATAAATTTTTTTAGTTTTTAACTCTTCTTCTTTTTTAAAGGTTGCGTTTTTCTCAAACAATATTTAATACTCTCCATGTTAAAGAAAAAAAAAACTCAAAATTCCAACAACAATTTAAGTTCAGCAGCTAAAACAAAATGCACTTCATATTTAACGCGTCAATATTAAGTATACAGCCGTGTTGTGTTTGTAAAAAAACGCAGTGGAAAGCAGCGGAGAGCAAAAAATTAATCGTTATATTTTGTTACTTGTTTCAGTTGGTCATTTTAAGAAACATTCTGGATCACTATTCACAAGTGCTTGTAACCAAACTTTTTTTGTGCAAATATTTTTTTTTCAAGAAAATGGGTAAACAAACCTCCGTGGATACGCGTGAGCTTGTTATAAAATTACACAAGGAAGGAAAAATTTTAAGAGAAATTGGCGATTTAATCAGCAGAAATCACGACACCGTAAAAAAAATTATCAACAAATACAATAAGAGTGGAAAATTGCAGAATATTGATCATCCTCGAAGACCACGACGGCTTAATAATACCCGAATTCGAAGTATAGTAAGAACGGTGAAGGCGAATCCCTTTGAAAGTGCTGTGCAAATAGCGAAAAATGTGTCAGAATTATCAGGCGTAAGCGTAAGTGCCAGTACAGTACGTTGGGCCATGCATGAAAATGGCATCTATGGTCGAATCCCCAGAAAGAAACCATACATTACAGAGACCAACCAAAAGCGACGCCTTGAATATGCAAAAAAAAATATGAAAAAAAAAATTTTTCTTTCTGGAGCAATGTCCTGTTTAGCGACGAAAGCAAATTTGAGATATTTGGCAAAAAAAACTGTAAAAATTTGGAGAACCAAAAACCAGGCATTCGCAGAACAAAATTTGATTCCGACCGTTAAGCATGGTGGTGGCTCGGTAATGGTGTGGGGTTGTATGGCCGCAGGTGGAGTCGGAAACTTAGTGTTAATAGAGGGAACAATGAATAAGGATGACTACCTTAAGATTTTAAGGGATAATTTGCCACCCAGCGTTGAAAAATTAGGCTTGGGTCAATCTTGGGTCTTTCAACAGGACAATGATCCGAAGCATACTGCTAAGCTGGTGAAGGAATGGTTACTGTACCGCACCCCAAAACAGCTCGATCATCCCCCCAGTCCCCGGATCTGAACCCCATTGAACATTTGTGGGAACATTTTGACAAACAAATCCGGAAAAGAACCATAGCCAGTCAGGATATGTTAAGATCAGTTTTGGTCGAAGAGTGGCAAAAAATTTCATCAGAAGTTACAACGAATCTCGTGAATTCTATGCCGAGACGCTTACATGCCGTTATAAAAGCAAAAGGGAAGCAGACAAAGTACTAAAAACTTTTTTTTTATAAAATATATTTTTTGTATACTTAATACTGATGCGTTAAATATGAAGTCTTTTTGGTTTTTAATGTTAATCTTAAGTTGTTGTTGGAATATTGTTTTTATTTTTTTCTATACGTTAAGCCCATTAAAACAAATAAGATGTAAAATAAGAAAAAATAAATGTCACAATTAAAAAAAAAATTGTATACTTTATATTGGTGCTCACTGTATATTTAATTGTCTGTGAAAACTTTATGCATGCGAGAAATACAGAAACGAGGTGCTGGATTTTATTTAAAAGTCGGAGAGATATGTCGCCACTTCTACAGTTCATGATATTTGCAGAGTAGATGCTAAACTGTCTCTTGATTTTTGCCGTTCCAACATCAGTTTATCCAGCAGCCAATAAAAATTCGTGAAAGCACACCCATTGCCTTCTGGCCAAAACCAAAAAGAGTTTTCATTTCAAATTTAATTGCTGGGGAATACGTTCGAATACAAGCTTCAAGCCTGTGACTTAAACTTGATTTACCCTTCAATTTTAGAAATGTTAATATATTAAGATAGGAGTGGTAAAATGGAAGCCATTCAGAAGATGTACACTCAGAGCTAGTGTGGCTCATTGTAATTTCCTTTAACTTCTCTTTTTCCATACTACCATCCGGATTCCTTAAAAATGATCCAAGGCCTATAGTGCATTGAGTAAGCATATCTAATGTCCGCTTACTCGAGGGTTAGGCAACGATCATACAATCTGCAGGTAGTAAAGGCTCGATCATATTTTACAACTTCGCCTCATTACCTAGGACACCCGTTAGTATCAAGTCCTCTTACATTTATGAGCCAACTCGTTTCCTATGACGCCATTGTGTTCTTAAACACACACCAGTCTGAAGGATGAGTGAAATTGAGATCTCACGAATAAAATAGTTTGTGGCACAGTTCAATCCCAGGTACTCTAAGCTTATAAGTTTGCTGTAAGTTCGTTATTAGTGTTCGCTGTCTTCGTAGATTAGTTGTTGATTTGAAATGAAATATACACAGAATAATTTGCAGTAATTGGTCAGCTAAGCATTTATTTCTTCAACCCAAGCTAAGCTATTTTCTTATCCGTTGAACCATAAAATATTATAAGGGTTTTAAGAAAGAAATTTACAGCTTTGGAAGTCCCCATGAGCTCTTGTCGAACAACTTTTGTAAAGACTACTAGTAAAGAGTCAATGGAAGTTATATAGATTAAGGTAACCTATGAGGCGGCTTAGAATATAATACATTTAAAAGCGCCTAGAAAATAAATCCATAATGATTACAGAACCATAAACTAAAACATCTGAACATGGGCAAAGGGCTCTAGAATAACCTATTGAGATTCGGGTAAAAGGAAAGGCCGGCGGCAAGTTTTATCATAAACTTAGAAATCTACAAATTAAGGTGTGATTACACGTTAAATGCTACATTTTTGAGGGACCACCCAGGAGTTCTACACGTAGCGAAGAAAACCAGACAAGGACTGTTAAGGAATGCCTTCGAATTTTAATACCTTCAGGATTATAATAAGCTTTTCATGACGGGGATTTACAGAGTGTACTAAATTAAGTTTTTAAAGTCTTACCGCAACATTCAGGTCTTCACGTAGAGCCAGGGGAATTTCAAAAGTTTCCCAAAAGAGGATGTATTAGAAAATTAAGATTTTTTTTTTTTATACTTTAAAAGCGACCTAGTGTAGGTTATAGACCTTATTGAGTAGATCATTAATAAATTTTAAAAAGTTAGGAAACACCCTCAAATTTCGGAATTATTCCGAATAAACCATTTTCGTTTAGGTTCGAGTATTTATGAACACGTAACTCAGTTGATTTTTAGCTTGCCGTTGCACGAGTAAACTGCTGTTCTCTCTTACTCAAAGCACTTAGCGAAACTTGTAGTGGAAATAAGAATATATACAGTGGTGGACATTAGGTTAGCACATTACATGTACGTTGCATTCAAATGCATTTATTTTGTTAAAGGTATGAAAATTAAGTAAACATCTTACCCACAAGTGTTGTATATGGCGTGATCAGTATGTACCGTTATTTTTTTTCTATTCTCTTTTGCCCTTTTTATTTAAATTTTTGATTTATTGCAAGAAGTGTTTAATCTGAGCTGGACACTAATTTAGCACATTCGATGTTTTCATAATTTTTCTTGTTTAAAATCTTATATTGGTAAGTTTTGTTAATAATTTAATTGATATGTTTTATTAAAAAACGTAAAACAAAAACTAGATATGGCTAAAGGTACATGGTGCACAGAGGAGTAGCGTAAGTTATTCATCATATGAAATCGAGAGGAAGCACCGTTTGTGATATTGCTTCCATATTAAACTGCTCTAGAAAGATGGTGTACAATGCACTCAGTCATATTCAAGCCAAAGGGACACACAAAAATGTTCCACAGTCTGCTAGGCCTAGAAAAAACACACGTAAAGAGGACTCCCTTATTTATAGAGCTTCAGTTGCGGACCCCTTTAAAACCTCAACTAAAATTCAAAGGGAAGTTTCAACAAAATTTGGTGTCGACGTCTCCTCACGAACAATTAGAAGAAGACTTAATGAAAAAAAATTGCGTGGATGTATTGTACAACACAAGCCACACGTGTCTAAGAAAAATTTAAAGTCCCGAATTTCATTCGCACGTGAACACTTAGGCAAGCCCCTGCTTTTTTGGAAAAATATCCTCTGGAGCGACGAATCCAAATTTTGTCGATTTGGTTCTGATGGAAAACGTTATGTATGGCGTCCTCCAAACATGCAACACAATCCCAGATACACCTCGAAGACCGTAAAGCATGGTGGTGGAAACGTGATGGTTTGGGCTGCGTTTTCTGGGCACGGTGTTGGTCCAATAATTAAAATCGATTCGCGAATGGACCAGTACGTTTACAAAAATATAATTTCGAGTAGAATGATTCCATATGCAGAGGAAAACATGCCACTTAGATGGCGTTTCATGCACGACAACGATCCAAAACACACTTCACGCATAGTGAAGTGTTCCTTGAATCAAAGTGGCATTGACGTTTTAAAATGGCCAGCTCAATCGCCGGATCTTAATCCTATAGAGAACCTTTGGAACGATGTAGAGCAACACATAACTGCTGTTAAACTCAAAAATTTTAACGAATTATGAACGGAAATACAAAACGCTTGGTATGCAATACCAAAGGAACGCTGCATTGGCCTGGTGGACAGTATGCCCACGAGATGTGCAGCCGTGTTAAAGAATAAGGGCTATCCTACCAAATATTAAACATTTTGTGAAATTAATATTTTATTTTTATCGTGTTGGAAATAAATTTTGTTGATTTGTGCTAAATTACTGTCCAGTCTTTTTTTGAGGGTTTCTTATAAAAAATAATATAAACGAAAAAAAAAAGTTAAGTAAAATAATATCGCATATTCTTGACACCGGGAATAATACATTAAGATATAACAATGATAAAAATAACGAATACGTAACAAAATTTTTTAATTATAAAAGTACAAAAAGGTATGTGCTAAAATCATGGCCACCACTGTATTATAAAAATATTAAAATATATTTGATTAAACATATGCTTGAAAAATGTTGGGTGGATATGATGATATTTTTTTTTTTTTGAAAAATTATAAAATTTTATTACAAATCATATAATTGAAAAATGTTTAACGGTCATACAACATATAAAGTTTTATTTATACAAAAAAAAAAAAAAATTGAAAAAAATAAACTTTAAAATATATGTACACCAAAATTAACTATTAAAAAATATATAAATTTTCTTTAGGAAATTCCAATTTAAGTAAAATATCTTCCACACTTTGATTAAAACCCGACGGTCCACATGCTGCTATAAAGGTTACTTTATCCCCGGAAGATTTGCTGACTATGGGCGAAAGTAATTCAGTAGATACACGACCTTTTAGACCATTCCAAGTATCGCAGGGGTTTGATAAAATATTAATAAACTCAAATCTAGCATCTTTAGAAGACAGATTTGATAAAACTTCATCGCACCATATATCATTTGGCGTTTTATTGAAGTATAATAACTTTAAAAGTTCTAAACGATTTGTGTTTCTTTTTAATAAATGATCGATTAGACTAAGAAAAGGCGTTAAACCACTGCCAGCTGCTAGGAAACATATATTTCTATGGCGGGTTAAGGTCGATATTTTTATATTACCCATTGGTATAGAAACTTTTAATAATGAATCTTCGGTTAATTGGCATAAATAGCGAGAAAAGCTATTTGTATGCAAATACTGTTTAACTAAAAAATTTAAATTTAAAGAGGAATAGCTAACATCATTCTCACCAATATTTTCCATATATTTTTCGGGTACGGGGGTATAACTCTTACTTATTTTGTTGTCGTTTATGAATCCTTCCAATGTCAGGTGATATCCCACGGGTAGAGCATACAAAACATTTTCATTTTTTAGTTTTAGAACATAGGAATCATCATTAAATTGCTTTCGATAAGATATATTAAAATCTATTAACATTTCTTCTTCCACGGTGTGGCTCAATACTTTTGTTATCTCTTGTTTACCCAAACTAGTCCATAATTCTAATTGGTCTGCATGCTTTTCAAAATTTATTTCAATTTTACCACTTTCTGTGGATATTTGCATGTTTTTTGGTGGCCATTTTATGCGTCCTTGTAATTCTAAATCATATTTATGTAAGTAGAGATCAATTAAAATCCATATTTCTATATGCTTGTCTAAGTAATTTATGCTTTGTCGTATTAAAGCTCCGGGATTACAAAATTGCTTTGTATAAAAGTATAAAGTCACATCATTACGCTTTTGTATCCAATCTAAACGCGGCACTATATCTGGTATTTGTTGTATAGGTCTTGGTGGTTTTGCAAATGGCTCAGTTTTTAATGGTTCTTCAATAAGAGCTGGTAATATATTAGACTTTTTTAGTGGTCCAATGCGACATTTATTTAATAATTGTTGATAATTAACCCAAGCATGAACCTCATTAAATAATTTGGTTGCATCTTTTCCAACGCCACGCATGAGTTCTTCTACACCACCGGGATGAAAGTCCATATATCTCGTAACATTATATACTACACCACGTATAGCCATCCAAGCATCTTGCCTGGTCTTGTGTTTAGCCAATTCTTCTAATGAAACTGATATAGTACGTCCCCGTGTGCCGGATAAATCTACGCCTGAGTTGCCCAATCGAATCCAGTCCATTAATGAGTGACCCGGTTTTAAAGCACATTTGTTACGTGGATTTCCTGTAGCGGAACCGGAACTTGATAATGTCTGTGGACTTGTAACGGGCACGGATATAGAGTTACTGTTGCTAATAGCTGTAGGTGGCAATAACAAATTATTGGTGACCTTTCCCTCCATAATTTTTAAGGTTAAATGGAGCTATATCAACTGATTTCATTAGTTTAATAAATTGTACTAAGAAATTGTACTTAGAAACTTTTTACTTTTAGAAACTTTTTACAAAACACTTTTTATAATTACAAAAAATTATCGAAAAAAATACAGAACACATAGAAACGGATATTTTTACAACATGGCACACGTATTGGTAGTTGTTATGTAGAATGTATGAAGTGAGTGTATCGTGTAATCACTGTTTTCTTATGTGTTTGTATACAACATAAAAGTCTCGATACACACACAACATTCGTGTCCACACTGCAAAAGTCTCTTTTTGCAATTTTAGTAACTTTTACATATAAAAAGTACGAATAAGAAAATACAAGAGAATTGTAAGTACAAGCAAGTTAAAATCCGTTCACTGCCACTAATACATATGCATGACGAAGGCAACCATGTTATTCTACTATATAAATATACTGTACCCTTAACATATGATTTAACAGTACCACCAATTTGGCGCTTTTGGCTTTACTCCAAGCTGTTTGGCATAAATGAAAATTCATACTACTATACTATAGCTATGTTTATGCAGCAAGCTATTAAAGTTGGCTTAATTCCGTTACAAAATTCGACATGTTATGTTAATATTTATACGTTGCGTTTACCACGAAATCCATTTCCATAGCATTGTAAGAAATGTTAGGCCTTTACCTTTATATAGATCTTTTATTTGTTCACGATTTGCTGGAAATCGCCAGATCTTCATTCCTTGAAATATTGAGATCAATGCATAAATGGTCATTTGTGGTAAGTATTCCCATGAACTACGTATTTCTTTACAATCATATGTTTTTCGCATTTAGCTCTTAAATCATTTTGCTAATTTATAGAATTCGATTATTCGTAATTTTTAGTTTTATTTAAATGATTCATGTTTATATTTTGTATTCTTTGAACGTATTACTTTTACTCTGTGTTATTACTGCTAATTGGGACTTTAATTTTAATGTATATATTTTTATATTTATGTGGGAATGAGACAAGCTAACTTTGATAGCTTGCCGCATAGACACAGTTAATAAGAAAGTAATTTTAAACATTGACGGCGTGAGGAAATTCCGATGGCTATTGTTTTGTACGGTTCATATTTTAACTGTGTTTATGCGGGAAGCTTTTTACGTTAGCTTCTGTCATTCCAATATAAATTTTAAATAAGTAACGTTAAGCGTTAACGTTAAACGTCGGCATATGTCAAAATTATATGGGAATAACATAAAAGCCAACTTTGATAGCTTGGCATATTACACCACAGAAAACACAGCTTTGGTGCTGATAAGAAACTTATTAGCGCCGCGGAAAAAATCTAAAAATTATTGCCGCCGCCCGATTTACGCGGGTTGGCTTAGTACTCTGCTAGCCATTTGCAAAATTAATATTTTTACAGCTGTTTTTTACGAAGAGACGCCAACTTTTTGCATACAAAATTAGAAATTGTGCAAAAAAAAAAGATCGAAAGATTTGTTAGTGAATGTTTTAAATAAACAATAAAAGTTTGTTACCAAAATACTTTGGCACATTGCTATAATAAATCCATTCTGGAAAAAAGGTTTTACTTACCAGTGGAAAAAAGGTGAGTCAAAATTTGTAATTGATGAAATAAAAAAAAAAGACAGCTGCAGCAGGATAAAAAATACGCACACGTGACGATTTGTTAAAATTGATGAAAAAAACTAATTTTGTTCGAAATTTAAAATTTTACCTGTTCCCAATTAAAAATGGAAATGTTGCAAATATATTTTTTCAAGTGGCTGCTTGACAACAAAATCTATTTAAAAGGTTTTTAGTTGTGCACTAACAGTGGGCCAATGCGATTTCTAAAAAATGTTAACTAATATTTGCTGTTATATTTAATCTTGTTGGTTTTAAACGCTGCCTGCGTCGACGTCTCTGCTGTTGAGTGTTTAAATTTGTGAATTTTATTCAGTCCACTTTTCAACTTTGTCGAAGCTGCGTCTCATCATACATACATATTGTTCGCATACATATTGTTCTTGAAAATTAAGAAAATACACAAACGATTTTTTTTGTTAAATATTTCAATACAAAAAAGTAGTTTTTTGGGCTTAAAGCAAATAACTATTTCAGTGGCTGTGAGTGTGTTTTTTGGATATTAAAAAAGCCGGTCATTGTCCTGCTACAATTTTGCCGGAAATATTTTTTGATAAACTGCAATTTTTCGTTTGTGGAATTGTCGAATTCTGGTCTGTGGACAACTTCGGCAACCAGTCTGTAAATTTTATTTTTGCATCTACAATAAACGGACTTCGTGTCATTTTTTTTTTGCAGCAGCAGCAACAACAAAGCCAAACGATATAACTCAGGAGGAATATTGACTATACTACACAATTAAAACAAAAAAAAAAAAAGTCGGCTAATACGTGTGTGTCTATACTAAAATACGACTGTCTTTTTTTCGCAAAAAATTTAAGATATTTTTCCAACTTTTTTAAATAAAAAAAGTTTAGTTTCTTCCAATACCAGTAATTAAGTTTGAAAATATGGTCACCATGGAAAATGCTGAAGAAGTTATGCAAATTTTGGACCGTTTCACTCGCCTTAAGCAAAAAGAGATACCCAAGGAATTAGATGAATACTTAAGTTATGTTGCCAAGACTGGTGATACCGTCTTCAAGTGGGCTTCATTAAAATATTTGTTCCGTGAAAAATTGCTTAATGTTATTAAAAATTTCCATGATACCACCCCTCGTATAGATGGTAAGTAAAAAAAAACCATATGCCCAAATACATTTTTATCTTTTAAACCGAAGAGTCTGGTTCAACCGGCTTTTTTTTTTAATTTAAAGTACAACGAAATTTATTTCGGCTCCTGTGTGAATTTTTTTCTTTTTGATACTTTCTCTTTACATTTGCCAAAAAAAAACTTGTATATTTAGTATGTTAAAAAAAAAGAAAATTTTTATTTAAATAGGGCGTTACGTTCATTTTGCACAAAAATTTTTTTTTCCAAATTTCATATATTTTTCTTCCTTTGTTCTTCTTATGTATTTAGTGATGCCAAGTATTTTTCTAAATACCCTAAAAAACGTTAAAAAAAACCTAGATTTTACTCTAATAACCAAAAAAGGCAAAATAAAATAAAAATGATTCTAGAATCAAAAAATAAAAAGATAATTTGCGCTAATCATTTTTTTTACTACACCACTAAAAATTCCTCTGAAATTACATTTTTATTAAAACAAAATTGCAATTTTTGTTTTTAAATACGTACATCAAGTTTTCGATTTAAAATTTGTATGGAATTTGTGTATAAAACTTGAAAAAAAAAATCAGAAAAAGTATTTTGGAGTTCGGTATGGGCGCTTTTGCTAAAAGTCCATAACAATTATTCCTTAATATAAATATTTTTGTGTGAATTGATTCAAAAAAGATTAATCTTTTTAAAAATCTGATAAGCACTGCTAGAGAGAAATAAACACTCTTAAATAACTTGAATCATTCACAATAGAGCTATTTGGAGTTGTATTTTTTGATCTATAACTAGCAGTTTTCATATGCAAACAATATAAGGAGCCGCCATTCTCTAAACGTATGGTTATTTTGACATTGTGGTGATTTGCAAAATGAGATAGAAAAATTAAACTTCATGAAAATTGTATTTTTGTATATCCCTAACTACAATTTTGAAATTTCCTTTTACTCATTTTCAAGTCGCCATTTTGATTCAATCAGCTGTTTCCTGTATATAGTCTGTGCCACTAATCATACTCAACAACGCTCTCTAAATGATATCAAACCCCTTAAATCTTAAAAGAAAACATCTAAATTGGCAACTCTTGCAAAACGAAAAAAAAATCTCATGTAAAAAAATGAGAGCAAAATCAAAAGTACTTTTTTACAGTTGATAATTTAGGTTAGGTTTATATCAAAAGAAAAGTTCTTAAGTGCGCCAATCAAGTGTTGATAGAGATCTTAAAAATAGTGTTGGCAAGAAACCTTAATCATGTCATATTCAGAAAGCAAAAAATTTCCAACTCGCTTTTTTGGCCAAAGTCGTAGTAGAAATTCAATGCTAGGCTGAAAACGATGCCGAACTTTTTAAATTACTTTTTTGGTTCAAATTTAATCAAAAAGATCCCAATTATTAACTTTTCCATGCACAGACTTGAGGGAGATCCTGTATTTAAGTCACAGAAACAAGAATATTGTTTTTGCCCTGGAAGCCAGAGCCTTTTGTTGGCATCTTCTAGGCGACACTATGACCTTCGCATTGCTTTGCTGTAGACTTACCATGTGCTTGTCATTGATAATTAAAAGAACTATTGACTAGGTGGTTCTTATGGAACCACATGGAGACATTGGAACACGAGATTCACTTGTAAGTTTTAATAATACTATTTTACACTTTGAGATCTTTTTAATAGATTTACAAACTAGTAATATTGGAGGGGGGGTATATGTTCAAGCAAGTGCATTTATAAAGTTATAATTAGATGATTTATTTAAGATAAATATATATTAGATAGTTTCATAAAAGAAAACAAAGGTATACTAAAAAAAATCAAGAAGCTAAGCTTTTCAAAATTTGTCTACCTAATTTTGAAAAACTTAAAAAAAACTGTTTAATTTACTAAAATATTAAATATGCTACAAATTTTGACCTATATGGAAAATAAAAAAATAAATAATAAATAAAGTGGAGCTAGTGATGGTGGGTCCCAAAGTTTTATTTGATTCGATTTGAACTTTTGTCCATTAAATGACTAATGTACAATCATAATTTATTTAAAATTTTAATAATTACCTCTTTAATGATGTTTATTTTGTTCTGATACATTTACAAATTTCGGCTACATGCGCAAATCAAATGTTTAGTTTAAACTTTCAAAAATTAACGCACATTGTATAATTTTTTGCAAAACCAACAAACATTTGACTTAAATGTTATTCTTTCTTCTGCTATCGCACATGAAATTCATTCACATTAATTCCGTTTCTAAAAATAGCATACGAAGAAGAAAAATAGCAACAGAAAAGACAAAAATTAAAAAAAACTCCCTAAATAATAAAAGAAACATTTTAATGTGTTTTCTTTTTAAGCTTACTTAGCATTTATTTTTTTGTATTTGTATACTTATTAAGCTTAAATATTTGCCAGTCTTTTTCTACTGATGTGCTTTGCATTTGTTTTTAGTGTACTCAATACGTGATGTGTGTATTTATTTAACAGTGCTGCCACAGGGAAATTTAAATTTACCCACAAATGTAGAAAAATATACCCAAAAATTGTGAAATTACACAATTAGCATTTAAATTCATTTATAATCTATTTTTTGGGTCTTATTTGAATGTTGAAAAAAATTAAAGAAAAATATCTAGTTATTTAGAAACATATAACTTGAAAAATTTTAAAAATAAAAGTGGGTTGTGAATCACAACTACAGCTTACGGACACAGTTCCAATTTTTTAATTTTTTATCTTGATTTTAGAAGAAAGGTGCTTTAAAATTAAAAATTAAATAAGTCTTAAAGATATATGAAACTTTGTTAAAAATCTGAGAATTCCATTTATTGGCCAATAATTTGCAACTAATTGATTTCGAGTTGTTGTTGCATACTTTGTTATAAATGCATATTTAGCTTTTAATTTTTTACATATTTTATGATTTTTAATAGATATTTTTGCATTTTGTTTTAATTAAAAATAAATAAAATAAACTAAAGAATGAAATAAGATTTTTAAAAACCATATTTTTGAATTATGTATATTTTTTTGTTTTTAATTCATATTTTATTTTTAAGGCACATATTTTCGATTTTTTAGTGCATGAATGTCGCTACCATAGTAATAATTATACGCGAAACTTAATATAACTTATCCTTGATGTGGCAACTCTCTTCTTATTTTACCCAGCAAAAACTTTTATTACCTAATAAGTGTTTACCAAATAAAGGGCTCTAAAAAAATATTGAAATTGCACTAATAAAATATACATATTTGTATTTTAATTTAGAGGTAATTTATGATTTTCAATAAAAACTTCTTTTTTACTGCTGGACTGATTTTGCTCAATTTCAATACCAAACAGTAATACATAAGGATGATATATAGGACTTAGATCTATAATTTTTCCTTTGAATTTAGTTTTTATTCTTTTGTCACAAAAAACGTAACTAAAAATTTAAAATTGCAATGTTTGATGAAGTTTTTCGTTGTATGATAAACATGTTTGTCAAACCTTCCAAAAAATCAAAATTTTCGTTTTTCGTCTAGCATGCTTTACAAGCCTTCAAATTAGTCAATACACATTCAAATTCATACTACCATCCAGCATGATGTGCAGCTTGATTGGACGTATAGAATAAGTTTTAACACTAGATAATATGCATTGAACCTTAATTTTACCCGTATAACACTAGATTCTTCACTTTGTGATTTTTTTTTTTTTGTTTTTATTTTATCTTTTTCTATTACTTTTTAACTTTTTATGTAAATAACCAAAAAATTTAATAAAAATACTAAAAACGTCAAGAAGAAAGAATGACGTAAAGGCTTTACTATTTAAACATTAATCAGCACACATTACTGAGATTTTGCTGGGTATGCTTTACATTTTCTTTTAAGCGGAATTTTGTTGTCAGTAAAATGCTCCTGTTTCGCCTATGTACGTGCGTATTTTCTTTACCGGCAATATTAATTGGTTTTTGTTGTAAATTTAAGTTTTGTTCCGTTTACTTTTTAATTTGTATATGCATACATACATATATCTTAAAAACGAATAAAATATAAGCTTAAAAGAGTAGAGAATCTAGGAAAATAAAAGTTAAAAAAAACTTCGCAAGATAAGTATTTGAATAAATGTATAGAGAGAAGAAATATTCTGCTAACAGAATTAATGCTGTTGACGTTAACAGAGCTGTTTGCCGGTAACAGAACAGAACATTTCGTCGTTACAGAGCTGCTAACCGTTAGTGTCAGTGTTAATTGTTAACATGGTATTTGGTTATAATATTTTAAGATGCTTTTAATGGTAACAAAAATAAAGGCTTAATTAGACATAACTCCATATGATTGTCTCTAACTAATTTAAGTAAATGATTTAGCTGATTCGTCAGACTGCGTTATAGTAATTCTACCTTAAAACTAGAATTAAATAAATAATAAATCTAGGAAGTCATACGTAACGTGAAGGATCAGCTGATTCAATCTAAATCTTGACATACATCACGTTTTTTGTTTCATTCGTTCTACTTTTGTTCAATTCCATTTGATTTTCTTTGAAGGACCAATCGATTTTTTTTTTTACAAGACCAATTGGGTTTAGCAGATTTCCCTATGGGTTTTAAAAAAGGGTTTCAAAATCAGGGAAATTTCTGCTCTGCAGAGTGGATTTCTTTCCTTTCTTATTCCCATTTAATTTTTTGTATTATGCCATCTCTAATTTAAAACAATCCATCCTGCTGGATTACTTCAGCATTGTGAATGAAGCTTTATGAATGAAAAAACGTTTTAATTAATTCTTTTCTTTTTTTATTCATAAATTTTTAGAAATTCCTCAATATCCTAATGTTGATCCTTTTAATTATGAAAGCATGAAATCTTCCCTATTGGAACGTTTAGAACTATTTAATGCTGCACCATTCACCATTCAACGTTTATGTGAACTTTTGATTGATCCACGCAAACAATACAGCCGTATTGACAAATTTATGCGTGCTTTGGAGAAGAATATTCTTGGTAAGTCATTTTTGAAACAGCAGAATGTAACAAATTATCAAAATCTATAACAGAAACAAGAAATTAAAAAAAAAAAAAAAATTTAAAAGTGTTCGAAAAAAGTAATTAGCCAAATTTACAAAATTCGGCGTAAGCCAATGTTTAATATATATTTTTTTTAATTCATAAAAAAATCTGATATTTCGGGTGAATTCAATAATAAAACTAGAAAAATAAAAATGTCGGTTTCCGGTAACCCAAAACCGCCCCAACAATACATACATATTCCCTTGTTTAGTTTACTCACACCTTAACTTATTTTCAGTAGTCAGTACCGTCGAGCCCGGACGTAAGAGAACCGAATCAGAAAATGGTGATTCCCTCGATTCTGTGGTCAATGGAGATTTGTCATTGGATGTCAATGTTGATGTTGATATGGAAGCTGATGGCTTATTTAATAATGCGGAAAATACCAACGGTAATGGTACAGCTACTAAAGACGAAGTTGAGGCTGCTAAAGAAGGGATTAAACCGGAAGAAAAGAGTGCAACCAAAAATTGTCATGCCAATGATGATGATCATTTGCCAAATCCTAAAAAGGCTAAATTAGATTTACCCGAAGATGAAAATAAGGTAGAAGAGGAGCTATCTATTAAGAAAACCGAAGAAGAAGAAGAAAAGGTAGCAGACAAATTAGAGAAAGACCAAAAGAAAATGGAATGTGAAGAAAAAGAAACCACAGCAGAGGAAGTTAAGAAGATGGAGGGAAAGGAAGTTAAAGAGCAATCAAAAGAAGAGGCAACCAAAACAGAAAACAAAGAGTCTAATGAAAAAGATAAGGATGATGAAGCTAAAATTAAAGATGATGTTGAAATGGAAGAAAAAACGACCGAAAATCATAAAGAAAAAGAGATAAAAGAAACTGAAAAAGAAGAGGAAAAGGTCGAAGAGAAAGGAGAACAAGAAAAAGAGACTGCTAAAGAGGAAGCAACAGCCAAACAAGTAGAAGAAGTTGTAGAAAAGGCAAAAGAAGCAACATTAGAAAAAGAAGATATACCTATGGAAGAGGTAGATGGAAAAAACAAAGAAGAAGAAGAAGAAACAAAATTAGATGAGAAAGATGTTAAGACAGGGGAGGAACCTAAAGAAGACGAAAGCAAAATGGAAGAAAATGTAAAAGAGAACACAACAGCAGTAGTTGAAAAACAAGAATTAGAAAAAGGAGAAAAAGAGGAAAAGGAAGTAAAAGAAGAAAAGGCTGAAAAAGAGGAAAAGCAAAATAACTCAGAAACCGAACAGAAGAACTCCAAAGAAGAGCAAGAAAAAATGGAAGAAAACGATAAAGAACAAAATGAAAAAGAATTAGAAGAAACCAAGGAAAAGGAGAAAGAAATTGAAAAACCAATAGAAAAAGAAGAAATTCAAAAAGACATTCCACAAACAGCAACAGCAGAAAAAGTTGAAGAAGAAGAAAAGGCAGCTAAATCAGAAGATATAAAAGAAAAGGTGGTGATAGAAACAAAAGAAGACAAAAAAGAAGAAGCAGAGAAAATGGAAGAGGAAAAGCCTGAAGAGAAGCAGGAAAAGGAAGCAACTGAAAAGGAGAAGGAAAAACAAGAAGATGTATCTACTTGTTCTATTAAAAATGAAGCAGAAGAAAAGGAAAAAACAAAAAAGACTGAAGATGAATCATCACAAGATTTAAAAAAAGATAATAAACCTAAGGAAGATCTAAAAACCATAGAAAAAGAAACGGAAAAAGTGCCGGAAGGAGAAGCAGAAAGTTTAGAAGATAAAAAAGAAAAGGAAACAAAGGCAACAGAAAAGGAAGAAGTTAAAGAAGAAATTAAAGCCGAAACTAAAGTTGAAGATGATAATAAAACAGAAACCACTGCCGCCCCCACGACCACAACTTCCGCTTTAGAAAGCACAATAAAAAAAGATGTAGAAGAAAAAGAGGAAATAACAACGGTAATTCCTGAAACCAAAACTACAGAAGAAGAAACTAAATCGACTGATGACTCGTCTGCCCCTATCACTACTGCACCAGCTACAGATTCCTCTTTAACACCACCCACATTAGCTCTTAACGACCAACCTATGGTGGAAGATGTCCCCATTGAAGAAGCCCCGCCAACTGTAGAAGAAGTCGTTATGGCTGAACCTCCAACTGCGGATAATGCTGCTACCACTACAACCACTGCCATGGCTACCGAAGATGAACAAACGCCTGCTGGCACCGCCGCAGCAGCAGCTCCAAAAACTGAAGAAGAACCTTCTGGCATGGAAGTAGATGATACCAGCCAAGAAGCCATGGATCAGTAAATTCGAAAATTTTATATAATTTCAATTGAAAATCTCTATAAACTATTTAAAATTAAGTAACAAAAAAAACGCTTCAAGCGTTACTTGATTTCAAACAAATTAAAAAAAATTCATAAAAAAAAATCTTAAATGAAAAAAACATACACAAAAAAAAATTTAAATAGAATTTGAAAAATAGAAAGAAAAATCATAACTTTAATATTTCAATATTTATATTATTTAAAAACAACAACAAAAAAAAACTCAATTCTTAGCAAAACCAACAAAACCACAAATAAATGACGATATTTTATGGTTAAAATTTAAAAAATTATAGAAAACAAAAATTATTCCATTTAGTTTTTTTTTTTAAACTTATTTAAAAAAAAATATGCAAAATATGGCAAAAAAAAATGATTTTGTTCAAATACAATTTAAAGGTTTTTCTAATATAAATAAGTAATTTTCTTATCAATTACAATAAAATATTTTATCGCAATAAATATAAAATGTAAGCTATAGATAAAAATTTTTTATTAATTTTTTTTGCCTTTATGTAAAATTTATAAAATATTTAACAGTTCCCTTCTCCGTTGTATTGGAAACAATTTCCAATTATCATCCAGTACTGTAAAGGATTTCATAAAAAGTATGATAACAGAAAAACCTTCAAATTGTTTTAAACATTTTTGCTAAATAATAATGATAATGATAATGATTATTTTTACACTCAGTTTTTCTGTGTTTAACAACGATCAAAAAAAAAAAAAAGGGATCAATGATAAATATTTCTCATTTTAGTATTTTAATATAAACAAGTTCCAATTAAATATTTTTTTATTTTTTCATTCCTTTTTTTTTTGTGTTTTCCTTTGTAAACCTTTTTCTATGTAGAATTACTTATAATGATTTTTTTTAATCAATACTATAATAAACTTTTTTTTTTTAATAGTGATGAAAAAAGATAATTTGTCTAGGTTTTAAATTTTTGTGTTTAAATTAATTAAAACTGTCGTCTTTTTAATTTTATTTGTATGAAAAAAGCATCATTAAAATATATTCAAGTAATTGATATAAAAAAAATACATGTAATTGATATACGTATTAAATTAAATTTTTAAAATGTTGTTTTATTGAAGAAAACTAAGAAAGACGAAGGAGATGAGCAGACAAGGAGGATTGTAAAAGCATTAATACAAATTAAAAAAAAAAAAGTTTTTCGATAGAATTTACGGAAAATTAAAGTTTTATGAAGGTAAAAAGGAGACCAAGGTATTTTAATTCAAATAAAAATTTTCAGTTTGTGTAGTAATCAGGAATTGTTGTTTTTATACCCTCTACCATATATGGTGAGGTTATATATCAGTTTGTCATTCTGTTTGTTACATGTTGAAATATAGGTTTCAGACCCCTTAAAGAATATATATTCAATTTTAAGTCGATTTAGCGATGTCCGTCTGTCTGTTGAAATGGCGATCACGACGCTAAGACGCAAGCGGGGGTGCTTATTTTTACCCAGACTATTGAACATCCTACCGAGCAGTTTGGTATTGAAAATTAGCAAAATCGGTCCAGCGGTTCAAAAGTTGTAAGTGAAAATGTGAAGGTACCTCTAAATTTTCCATACAAATTGGTAAAATTTTTCTGTATCTATTTTTTTTTTCTATTAAGCTTGTTGGTTTTTCGTTTTATTCCATAAATTTATTTTTTGTTTTTGTAACCAAAGAAATTTACATATAAAGAAAGAGCAAAATGCATAATTGCTTTAGTGCAGCTACTTTTAAATAGGTGGCGCTGAATTAACATAAACCAAAGAAATTAATTTGTTAAAGGAAGAACATGAGTTCTAACCAGGGATGGAAAATATGTTTTTTGTTATTGTACAAACCAGACAAACAAATTGTATTTTTTCGATCCTAACGGTACCAAAATTTGTACCGCTTTTTTAAGCAATTTATCGTATTGATTTGCTTAGACACTAAAAAGGCTTAAAAAAATTTTCAGGATTTGCTTTAAAAAATATAAAGGCATTTAATAGCTTTTTAACAATACTACACTTTTTTTGTTTTGAGAGGTAATTTAAAATCAGCTGTTCAATGTTGCCACTTCCGTATATTTTAGTACAATGTATGCAAACATTTGGTACATTTGATGTGACACCAATTTAGAGCTGGTTACACTTAAAACTGACTTTATTTTTTACTATAGTAGCTGAATAAATAAAAACAGGTTTTTAATTTAAAGTTGCTTTTAAAAAAAGTCGACTTTATGTTATGTTGTTTTATCAAGTTATAAGTTGAAAATTTTAAAAATTTCATATTGTACTAAATAGAGTATTCAAAAACCGAAAACCGGTCAACCGGTTTCTTTATTTTTAAAAACCGATCGGTTTCGAATATTTTGTAAATTCGAAGAAAACCGAAAACCGGTCTTTTTTGTTCGGTTAACCGGTTTTTTAATTACATCACCAACTGGGTTACTTGGTCTCTTTTATTTTTTCCGAACACTTTTATAATCGTTTGTTTGGTTATGAAGATTTAGATGTAAGTCTGATATATTCCGATGAAGACTTAACTTTGGATATTCCAAATTCAAATAGTTTAATTTCTGATCTAAACACAATAAACAGTATTCAAAATCCTAAAAAAGAGACTGCACAAATCATTCATTATATGATGATTTCATATATCTTGATAAATGCGACCGAATAACTGAAAAGTTGGAAAATTTATATAATTGTCTTTTGACTTTTTGTCCAACATCTAGCTTTATCAAAAGCAAACAAAAAATCGTCTTAAAACGAAACATTTAAATTGCATATTATTTCTAAAATATTATTTTAGAACTGAAAAATAGATAATACTTTTCCTTTTACATATTTAAAATGTAATATTAAAAAAACTTATTTTATCAGGCTCAAGATCATAATTTTTTAATGTTACTAACGAATAGTAAACACTAATTTATTTTATTAAATGGAAAAAATTGTAAGGATCAGCGCTAGAGGGAGTGCACACATTCGACCCGAGTTCGGTTCGTTAGTAACATTAAAAAATTATAGGCAAAATTTACACTTAAAAAAACTTATTTAATGCCAAACGTTCAAATTACTAACGTACCTAATTTTACCCAATTTACAAACTTAATGATCTGTATTCATTTGATATGAATATAGTTTTATAATATTAATTTTTAAGATATATTAAAAAACATTAAAACCAATAAATAAAATGTTGAAATGAAATACAATTAAATATATTATAAAATATATTTTTTCAAAGAATGTATTTTTTTTTTTATTTTTATTACTTTATTTTCTTTTTTTTTTTTTTTGTAATTAAAAAAACAAATTATATAAGCTTCTTATTCAAATTAAAAAAAAACCGGTCGACCGGTTTTTTCTGCAAAAACCGAAACTGAAACCGGTTTTTTTAAAACTCGATTTTTCGAAGAAAACCGAAACCGGTTTTTTCAAATGGCCGGTTTTTTGAATACTCTAGTACTAAAGAAGGCGCGGTAGTACCACGGTACCAACCAAGGTAAATATGTACCAAAAAAGTACAATTGTACCATTTTTTCCATCCCTGGTTGTAACTATTTGTCAATAGATGGGCCATCAGAAGATGCATTCTCTCCATTCGGCATATTCTGCTGCAGAGCTAGTCCCCATTAGACAGTAACAAAGATGAGTATTTGCCAAAAACTATGCATTAAAATGTGTTTTTTGTGCAGTCCATGGTTAAAAAAAAACTAGTGAAAATGTAAAGGTGCCTCTAAATTGCCCATACAAATTTAGTACAATTTTATAGTGGCGTCCGGTAGTACCACGGTACCAACCAAGGTAAATATGTACCAAAAAAGTACAATTGTACCATGTTTTCCATCCCTGGTTGTAACTATTTGTCAATAGATGGCCCATCAGAAGATGCATTCTCTCCATTTGGCATATTCTGCTGCAGAGCTAGTCCCCATTAGCCAGTAACAAATATGAGTATTTGCCAAAAATTATGCATTAAAATGTGTTTTTTGTGCAGTACATGGTTAAAAAAAAAACTAGTGAAAATGTAAAGGTGCCTTTAAATTGCCCATACAAATTTAGTACAATTTTATAGTGGCGTCTGGTACAGTACTGATTCACTATTGACTTTGTCACCAGTACTACTGACTAATTATGCCCCAGCTAACGCTTTCTGCTGTAGACATTTAACATGTGTGCGTCATTGCGAATTTACACAACTATTGACTAGGTGTTGACATTGGAACCCGAGATTCACTAAAACATTTTAGTAATTCTAGTCTACACTTTTGGAACTTCTTACTAGATTTCCACACTAGGAAGGAAATAAGATTAAACAGCTGCATTTATTTTGTTAAATTAGATATTTTATTAATACAAAGTTTTTTTTATAAATTTCATTAAAGTAAAACAAAAAATTTCGTGCAAATTTAATTTTGGAGTAGACAAATCTTCAAAAGACTGCACAACAGCATCCACAGGCTCCGTAAAACCTTCATCAGGCTCCATAAAATCTGTTGCAACTTTCACTAAAAATTGTTGCTTTTTTCTTGGTAATATTATACAAAATTGATTGTTTTTTTCACAAGGTTTTTGTAATTTCTTTTGCTTATTATATATTTTGTTCAAATTTGTATATTTACTTTTTAAATTCATTTTTCTTAATATTTTTATTAAAAACTTTAATTTTGCATGCAGCTATGCACATGTATTGTCAACAAAATAAAACAATAAAAAAATCAAGAACAAGCACAGCTTTGCAGCTGCAAAAAAGGAATGTAAAAAGTATAGATGCTTTGTGGACATGTCACCAAAAAGTCACCCAAAATAGTCGACAAAAATTTTGACTTGTAGACACTTGACCCCCAGGCTTCCTACAGGGTATTTTCTCATTAGTCCGGTCAAAATAAACATTTCAAATTGCATTAACTCGCATAAAGCTGAAAATTGGCATAGACCTTCAGTTCACGAATACAAATAATATGTGAAAAGTCCCCGTTGATCCGATGCTTGCTAAAAAAGATATTCGAGGTCAAAGGTCAAAAATATACGTTTTTTGCATTTTTTTCGTAAACGGTAAATATATCGCGAAAATGGTTAAAGTAAAAGTTGTAGATTATTAAAAACGTTCTTATACTTTTTTGCTACGACCCACCATTCCAGAGATATTCCCGTTTGAAATACTGGATTGGATGCCTACGCCGCCTGCATACAGAATTATACGTTAAAAAAATAATTTTTTTTGTTTGTTTCTGTTATACATTCAAAATTTAATCTATATGTACAGTCTACAGCTGGTATAACCTTGAGCGGCAGCTGGTTTCTACTCTATTGTTCGGACGGTGGTGGTTGAAAAGCACCATAAAGAACATACATATATAATATTTGTGCGTCAACTATATTTTTAGTGTTGAATGTTTCTTTGCATTGAAAATACGTACTCGTTACTGCTGCTTTTTATCACGATTTGTATTGTTTAATAGTTTTTGACAAAAATGTCGAATTTGTGTTGTATTTGTAGTAAATCTTTGACTGAAGGTGACATTGTTGTTGTTGAACGTGGAATGAAAACTTTAATTGATTCAAGTGTTGAGAGAAATGATGGGTTTTTTGAATACCTAAGTAATAGTGAATCTGTAACTATTCATACGCAATGCCGAAAAATGTATACTCGTAAGAGTTCTATTGCTGCAGTTAAAAGGCAGCATGACATAGAACAAGCTAGTACATCTAAAATGTCTAAAATCAGTCCACGCGTACTAGAGCGCAGCTAAGTGAACCTGATTTTAGTTTTAAAAACTATTGCTTTTTTTGCGGCAATAATGCAAGTGAAGAGGCTGAAAAAAAACAACCGCAAAAGTGTAGGCGTAAAATCTGTAAAGTGTCTACATTAGAATTTAAAGAATCTATTATGAAGATAGCTCGAAGTCGTTCTGATGATACTGCAAAAAATGTTATTGCTCGCATTGAGTATGTGTATGATTTAGTTGCTGCTGAGGCTAAGTACCATATTAATTGCTTCAACTCCTTCTTGAGACCCACTACTGGGGTGAAAAGCTGTCGTCCTCAAAATGAAGCTATAAATTCTGCGATGAATAAAATATTTACATACATCGAAAATAGTGATGATTGCCAGTTTTCATTAGATGAATTAAAAAATATTTGTGAAATTCCAACTATAGATAGCAGAACAATTAAGATGCGTTTGAAGTTTAAGTATGGAAATAAAATTATTTTAGCTGAAAAACCCGGAAAAGTAACATTTATTTGTTTCATCGATAATCTGCATCATATTCTTAACAAAGCTTGGTATGAAAATAAAAAAAAGTAATGAAAAAGAAGAAAAGTTTAGATTCCTGAAAGCTGCAGCAGCAATCATTCGAGAGGATATTCAATCTTTAACATTTGATAATAGTGATTATCCCTCGCCTAATCGAATGTTTGAAGATATATACAGTGTTATACCGGAATCATTGACATACTTTTTAGAAAAACTTATTCTTAAAAATAAAAGATTCAAATTAGAACACTTTAAATTAGTGTGTACAAATATTAGTCATATTATTATGACTGCTATTAGGCCTAGATCATTCAAATCAAAATTGTAATTAGGTCTTTCGATATTTTTTCATCGACGGTTTGGATCAAAACGACTTATCGAAATTTTTTCGTCTCTTGGATGTGTGCATCTTACACTGACACTATGTTGTATGAAGCGGCCGCAGTTTTTCACAAACCACCTCACATTTTACCACCAGAAACTGGTACATGTATTCAGTATGTTGCAGACAATGCTGATATAAATGTACATACTTTAGATGGCCATAATACGCTTCACGTAATGGGTATCATTAAAATTTTCAAACATTTCAGTGAAACAAGCTGATAACGACGCTGATGTTCTAATCATTGAAACAGCAATAGAACAATTTAATACAACAAATTTAACTGTTGTTGTTGGTGAAGATGTGGATTTATTAATACTACTCACTGCGCGCGTTCCAGTTGATGAGATTATATATTTTTTAAAACCTGGAAAGGCCGGACAACAAACAAATATTTATTCATCGAAAAGTTTATCTGCCTATCCCAAATGTGAAAAAAATATCTTATTTTTACATGCAATAACTGGCTGCGACACTACTTCAGCATTTTTTAAAAGGGGTAAAACATCAGTCTTCAAATTATGTGAAAAACGTAATGATTTAATTAATTACGCGGAAGTATTTAAAGACATCAATTCTTCTTCACAACTCATCGTCTCAAATGGAATTCGCTTTTTTCTTGCAATGTATGGAGCTCCAAAAAAATTGATTGTCTCGATAAATACAGATATTTAAGTTTTGTAAAAAATACCCGAAATAATAAAAGGGTAGAATTATCTTGCCTTCCACCAACATCTGCCGCTGCTTACCAACATTTATGTCGAGTGTATTATCAAATCCAAGTGTGGCTAGGCAATTAATTGAATCCGGAAGACTGGGGTTGGACATTAGTAGATAATACTTTGGTGCCAATTCATACTATACTCCCACCTGCTCCAGAAAAACTTCTGAACACCATTTTTTGCAACTGCAAAAAAGGTTGCAGTGGAAACTGTGGCTGCAAAAAAGTTGGATTGTTTTGCTCAGTAGCATGCACTAATTGTCAAGGTCAGTCTTGCTCTAATACTATATCAATTGCCTCAGGTGAAAATTTAAATGATATCGACGAAGAATCATCTGATGAATTTTTATTTGAACAATGTACAGATATACAAGAAGAAGTAGAACATTATAGTTGAAGTTGAGCTCGAAGACTATCAGTCAGATTAAAATTTTTTTTAAATCAATTCACATAATTTTATGAAATAATTTCCAATAATACCATATTTTATTTCATATTGTATTTTTTAATAATACACACTAAACACTGAATCACGTCTGGTGGAATATTCCTATCGGGGAGACCACGTTAAAAAAAAGCGCCGAGCACACTACCTCATAGGTGGTGCGGAAATGTGTGCATATTACGCAGAGTACGGCTCTTCCTACTTTTGGGATCGCCATATCTCTGGAATGGTGGTTGTAGGAAATTTAATAATCTACAACTTTTACTTTAACCATTTTCGCGATATATTTACCGTTTACGAAAAAATGCAAAAAACGTATATTTTTGACCTTTGACCTCGAATATCTTTTTTAGCAAGCATCGGATCAACGGGGACTTTTCACATATTATTTGTATTCGTGAACTGAAGGTCTAAGCCAATTTTCAGCTTTATGCGAGTTAATGCAAGGTTAGCCTTTTTTTGTGTCTATTTTGACCGGACTACATATTTTTTTCACCAGTCGCTTAGCAGTAAATATTAAGTATTTTTCACCACTAAAATTTTTTTTCACCATAAAAAATTTTTCACCTCTAAATTTTTTTTCCCACCAAAAAAGCCTTTCCACATCTAAAAGAGTTTTTCATCACAAAAAATTGTTTCACCCACATAATTTTACTTTAAAAGTTTTTTTTTATTATTATTTGTATCAAAAACATTAGAGAACATCTTTTTAGGATATTGGTGAAGGGTATTTAAAGATTCGGCACAGTCGAATTTAGCCTTTTTTTTACTTGTTTTAACTTTTATTACAATTGTTTTTTTATAGGAAAAATACATAATAATTATTATCACCATTATTTAAAAAACAACTAACAAAAAAAGCACGACATTTAATATAACAGTTGTTTAAAGCGGACATATTTAAAAGAAAACAATTTTTTTTTATTTCTTGTTTAGTTTTGTCAGTTATTTCAAAATTTCTAAGTTATTTTTATATCATTCTTGGAAATTGTTACTAAATTTTGTTATTTTTAACCGTTTAAAATAACTGCATTTAACTTTGTTTTAACTGGAATTTTCTGTCAGATTCAACCAAAAACATTTTTTAAGTGTATAAGCTCAATCGAAAGATTTTTTATTTTTTTTAAATATTATTAAAATATATTTTTATAATACATACCTTAAAAAATTACTGTAAAAAAAACTGTTGGCTTTTGACAAATTTTTTTAAGTTGTCAGTTATTTTTACGATATTGTTTCGTTATTTTTACTGAAAATTATTCACATGTTTTTTTAACAGTTAAAAATCAAATTTTGAAAGTTAATACATTTGTCACCTTTTAAAAGGATACCGCCAAACTTTTTTAGGCAAAATTTTCCCCTCACATTTTTACAGATTCTCAGTATAAAAAAAAAAACTAACGCCAGTTTACTTTGTTTTTTTTATACATTTTTTTTTTGTTATTTTTATTTTAAAAATTTGAAATAAACTTTTATTTAAATTTTTATTTTATAAGTTTAATAACATTTTATTGCTAATTTTATTTGATAAATAAATAATTTAGTAATAATAATTAAATACAATTTATAACTTTTAGACTACAGAGAACATTTTGTGTTTGGATGTTTTAGTTAAAACTTTGAATTTATTGCTTTTGCTAGGTACACTGGAAGCTAAAGTCGATAGAAAAAAAATAACAATATCTTCAATGATAAATAAATAAAATGTGATATAAAAACCACCACCAAATTTTCAATTGTAATTTAGAAAAGAAATAAATAAATTTCTAGATAAAAAAATAAAGTTTCGGAAAAAAATTAAAAAAAAATTTAAATTCATTTTAAAAGCAATTGAAAAAAAATTAAATGCATTTTATTAGCAATTTTAAACAAAAAAAAATTAAATGCATTTTATAAGCAATTTTAAACAGACAAATAAAATTTAGTTAAAATGCATTTTTAAAAAATTTTTAATTGAATTAAAAAAAAACCTAAAAAAATTTTAAAATTCTCCATGGAAATTAAAGCCTTTAAAAAATGTCACGATTAAATATACAAAAAACTATTGTAGAGCCGAGCAAAGACGACACAGAATGTCAAATTTAGAAATGCTTTCGAAGTTATAAATATTTTCATTGTTTGATCAAGATGATTGGCTTTTATGGCCAAATCATTTCCCAGGCTAATTGGTAAAATTCGCAAATAATGCTAACCAAATACTGGTAAGACGTAAATGTAAAGCTTTGTAATAATATCAATGAATTAAATGAATGCTAAAAACATAACTGTACAAAGAAATTCTATTCAGAATAGATTTCCCTCTGGCGGGAGAAAATCTACCTAGATCTTTGTTCTTGTACAAAAAAAAATTCTATTCAGAATAAATTTTCCGCTGGCGGGAGAAAATCTACCAAGTTCTGTTTACACTTTTTTTCAGTCAAAAACCTTTTCACAATTTATATAAAAAAAACTTGAATAAAGCCTATATCTCGCCACAAAAATTGTTTGTGTTTGAATAAAATTCTACTAAAATTTTTATAGATTTAGGGTACGTTCGTAAATGCAGAAAATTTTCTGCATCACTGTGGCAGATATGCCAATTTTTGTTGCTGATGCGTGTTCATCTGTTGCAGATGCTTTGCTACTTTAATAACAATTGTTTGTTAACTTGTAATAATAAAAAAAGAATAGAAAGATGTTACGACTTGTGATTATTAAAAATTAATAAAAACGAAAAAGAAGACTGATATCGCACAAAAATGCATCAGAAACTTTAATGATGCCATAGCTGCAAAAATTTGTGGCAGCACTGTCAATTGTTTGCATAAAAAAACGTTCCACTTAAAATCAGTGCTGCCAAGTGATGCATTTTTGAACGTTATATTTTTATTAATTTTTTATAATTTATCATTTATTTATTTAAAATATTTATTAATTAAGCTAATTCATTAACAATTATGCTGCAATGATGTGCAAATACTGCATTTACGATCATAATCTTACCTATCTTTAAATGAAAACTTGTTAATTTTTAGCAATTTTATTTAACACAGAAAATTTAAAATGTTTTTATTAATTAGGGACATATAATTTCAGAGCTTTGCAGCCAAATTATTTAAAATATATCATCCGAGTTAAATTTCAATATAATTTTCAATTTATACGAAACCATTTTTGTATGCAATCTATTCTTTCGATTAGATATGTGAATTAGGAGAGTATCAGTATGTGAGGAGAATTTTTCTTAGGACAGGGCTAGAGACAAGTTGTGAATAAATATATTTAAAAAAAATTAAAAAAGTTTCTCCCCAATCGGAATTGATCTTCGACTTGCGAAAATTTTAAATTTCTTTTTTTCTAATTTAAATTTTTTCCCCCAAACGAAAAAATTAAAATTTCGATTTCACACATTTTGAAATCTAAATAGCGAATTTAATGCCTTTTTCTGCCCCTTTTTTACAAAATGTATTTTTTTTTTGAATAGTAATCGAAGCTTCACAGACTACCCAGACCGCATACCAATGACATTTGTCAAACAAGAATTCTCGAACCGTATGGTTATTTTGACATTACAGTCATTTGCAGAATGAGATAGAAAAAATAAACTCCATACATATTTGTAGGGTACTCGTTTGTATATCTATCCCTTTCTATATTTCACTACAATTGTTACACTTCCTTTTACTCATTTTCTAGTCGCCATTTTGATTCAATCAGCTGGGTAATCTTTGCGAAGCTTAACATAAATTTTTAAAGTAAAATATTTTTTCTTTTTTAGGAATTTCATTTAATTTTTGGAATTTTAAGAGAGATTATCTAAACTAAATTTTTGCTAAATTACAATTGAAAGTGATACATTTCATAAAATACATAACACAAAAACAAACAAAAAAAAAAATAGAATAATAATTTCTAAATCGCACTATACAATAAACAAAGCCCAGCTGTTAAAGATAACTACTTTTGTTTTTCTACTAATAAAGCCTAGTTTTGGGCAAATTTTTCAAAAATATTTCTCTTAAACTTTTTTTTTTGTTTTTCTTTTAAATACCAGCTCTTTCTAAAGCCGTTAATTGTTGGCCCAATCTTTCTTCTTTGGCTTTACGTTCTGAACTTAATTTTTTTGAGTGCGTATAACTCTGCAAAAATGTTTGTACATCAATTTTACCATTTAGAAATTGTTCCACATGTTTTTCACAATCGGTATCTGCTGTAGAAGCCGCTATTTGTAATAGCTCTCTTATATGTTGAGGATTATATTCCTCTGATTTTTTAAGATATTTCTGATTAAGTAGATCACATTTTTCACCCAAATGTTTTAATGCCGATACATCATCACTAAGTTTGCGCTTAAGTTCCACCAAGTGAGTTTCTTTTGTTTCATTCTCCTTTGAAATTGTTTCTACTTGATTAATCATGGAATCTAATTCTTCATTGAGATGTTGTACCACTGACATTTCTTCAATGAAATCATCAAAAAATTCTGGATTAGTATCCAGTTGTTTAAGTTCGTCCAATGATAGTGTAGAGAGATTTGGAAAGTTGCTCTCATTAAGACGGGGAGAATTTGTATTCGAGGGATCATGCGGAGACGCTTCTTTACTGCTGTTAGTACTGTTGGAGCCACCACTGCTAGTACCACTATCCAAAGATTTGGCAACTTGAAGAGGAGGATAATGATGATGGGCTTGTGGTAGCATAGTTGGATTTGACATTGCAGAGGAATTATTTAGATTTGGTATATTAATGGGACTGTTGGCTTTAATTATAGGTGGTGGAAAACGTTCAAACTCACGGATTATTGCTTGTACAACACGACCTAAATCAGAATGAGGAGAATACTAAAACAAAAAAGAAAATTTACCAATTAGTAGAGTAATAAAGTAACTCCCGATAAAATAAATAACATTCCTGCTATAAACCCTTTATAAGATTTTTATAAAAAATATAAGAAAAAGCCTTCATAAACTTAGATTTTTTTATAAAAAAGAAATAACAGAAGTTTTCTACTTAGAATCTAAGAACTTTTGTTTAGGGAAAAGTCCTCAAAATTTTCAAGTTTTTTTTTTATAGAAAAAAGTCTTTAGTATCAACAAAGTCCTTAAGAGTTATAAGAAATAGAAAAAAGCCCTCAGAGATTTCTTTCTTTAAGAATTTTTCTATAGGAAAAACTGCTTAGAATCTTAGAATATCTTATAGGAAATGTAACATTTATCTCCAGGTTTTTTATATAGTTTAACAGTTATAAACTGAGATATTTTCTACTCAAAATCTAAAAAGTTTTCAAGAATTCAATGATTTTTTTTATGGAAAAAGTCCTTAGAATGTCTTAAAAAAATTATAAGGAAAAACAATTTTAGTATCAGAGAATTTTCCTATAGAAAAAAGTCCTCAAAATTTAACAATATTTTTATATAGAAAAAGTCCACAGAATCTGAGGAAACATTTTCCTAAAATCTGAGGATTTGGATACAGGAAGAAAAATTCAGAACCTCACAATCTGAGGATTTTTTTACAGGAAAATAGTTAGAGAATTTCTTTTATAAACAAATGTCTTCAGAATCAGAGAAAAAAAGTTCAGAATGTCTTTAAAATCAGAGGATTTTTCGATGAAAAATGTTATCAGAAATCTGGATTTTTTTTTTCTATAGGAAAAACACCAAATATTTTTCTATAGAACAAAATTTGTTCAATTAAAAAACCCTATCGATTCTAGTTTTTGCCTTTAAAATTATTGCTGCTATATGATTTATAAATCGAGACGTTTTCGTCCTTTTCTACAGTCAACAATTGTAAGAAACATAATGACGTTTACCATTATGAATGTATAAAAGGAAAATAAATTTGCCATCATCTTAATTCCAAGGATATTATTTTTACCTTGTATTTGATAAAGGACCTTAATAATTTGACAGTTACTTGTCAGATAAAAGTAAACATAAATATATTGCTTAAAGAAAAATTCAATATTTGACAAGGTCGTTTCATCAAAGTTCAAGGATTCCACTTAAAACTATACTACTTACATTTAATAAACCTGGAGCTGATTCAACTTCACCCGTAGATAAATTTATCCAATGATGCTGCACCAGGGGGGAAAGCAATAATTTGGGGTTTTCATTAGGGAAATTAACACCCAAGAAAACAGATAATATAAAATTACGACCACCGGATTCAAAATGTATACAGTATTCTTCAAGTTCTGAAACTTCTACCACACTAAAAGGAAAATAAAAATTATATTTTAGAAAAAAACTAAAAAAAAATATTGTAGATAATCCAAAAGAACACATACTTGTCATTGAATACTTTTAAAGTATCAACTTGGCGACGACGATAATCTAAATTATTAAATTGCTGAGCTCGCATTAACATTTTTATTTGTTAATATAAAAAAAATCTATTTTAAATTTCAACTTTTTTACAGGATTTTGTTGTAAGAACGCACATAACATATACATTAACTTGAAAATAATTTATGTATAGAAGTTTATTTTTGTATATTTGTATTTCACAAAAAACACCAAAATTTGTATTTGGCCAATGCAATGCAAATAAATTTGGTTTTTGGCAAAACAACAGTCTTACCAATCTGGAGATTTTCTGGCTGGAATTGGTGTTTTTTTTTTAACTGGTAAAAAAATCAGTTTTTCTATAAAGCTAGAAATCTAACGATTTTTTGTCAGCATTAGCTACTTTTTTTTCAAAAAAGTGGGCAGCAGTGTTCTTTTATTTTTTGGATTATGCCAGCCAAAGCAATGTACCCTGTTATGTTTTATAGTATCTAAATTTTTTTTCTTGACAATTTTTGATTAAATTCATTAAATCATTTTTGTGAAAAAATCGGCAATTATTTTAATACAAGTCCAGTGAAAGTAAAAGTAATAAACACATGATTTCTACTAATTTTACCAACTCTGTATTACTGTTAAAAACATAGTAGTACCAACAAATTACCAGGGTAGCGATTCTAAATGATTTTCAAAGCGGTGATGCGATGAAAAATCGCACTTCACTCATTTAACAACAAATGACAGTTTGCCATGTGAGGTTTTGTTTATGTCATTGTGGCGATTTTAAACATGAACTTATTCTCTGAGTAAAGTTTTTCAGTGTAACTGCATTTCGGACGCGATTATGGGTTTTTTTTATGTAATACAGAGCAATTTTTTTAAGAGAGTAGAGATCGTTTAAAAGCACCTCTAAGTATATAATGAATAATTAAAGCTATTTAAGAGTGTTTCTTGCTCCAACTCAAGCAGTTTTTTCTCGCGTGTAAATGTGCCTTAACTGTCGGCCATGTAGGATATTTATAAAAAAAGATCTGTTGTCGAAAAAATCAAAAGCACTAAATTGGCATCCCTGCCATTAAACAGCCGCCGTACTAACAGCTGTAACAATAAGTTTTTCTATTGCAACACATTTTGTTTATTTTTACATCTACAAAGTTTATATAATTGAGCAAATAAATAAAAATTTACTATTTCAACATGGCTTTATTTCAAATGAAATGGTTACGTAGATTGGTAAGACGAAACACGAAACCCATACCCGAGGAAATGGCCGCCGTCTGGAAACAACGCTTAAGTATAGCATATGCTATTTTAGCTTGGAATGCTTTTGGATTTGTTTGTTATATGGTATACACTGGTCGAAATGATTGGGCCCACTATTATGGGTATAAAAGTGACGAGGAGAAAAATGAATCGTCCGCCGTACAATACACTAAAATCTTAAATTTAGAAAAGGGTAAAATTATGCGTTTTAAAGGTTTATCAAAAGTGGATGAATCCGAATTCGATAATACACAAGATAAGTGAATCACAAGGATTGCAAATTAATAAAAATTATGAAAAAATAAAAAATGCATTTTACAATAAAAACATTACAGCGGCTGAAATGCATGTGTAAAGCACATTCGTGTGTTTTAGATGATTTTATTTTTTTTTATATAACGTGCAATCGTATCAACTTCCTATGCATTGCGGGCAAAAATTTTAATTTGGGCCAGCAGTTTTTTTAGTTTTGTCAATCTTTAAATGCTTCATCTTTTTTATATAGCAAAGGATTTTTCTTTCAAGTTCCAAAAAGTGAAAGTTTTTGAATTTTATTTAAGTAATTTATTTTTAAAAAGTGATAAAATTTTCAGAACATTAATTCTTATCATGTTGAGTTATTTCCTGCAAATAACTCATAAAATTTAAATTTTTCATATAGAAAAATATTGTATCGAATTTGTATTTTTACAAATATCATAAAGTGTTGCTTTTGACGATTTTTGCATTAAAAAGTTGACATTACTGCTATAAATACATAGATTATTTTCATGCTTCCCAGAGTTGGAGTTTGTCTTGAAATTCAAGAATTTTTTGTTGGTGTGGGGAAAATCACTCATTTGGGTACGGGGATTTTATTAAGTGTTAAAAAATTTTTTGGGGATATTTAAAATCTTACAAATTTTTGATGATTTTGTTAATTTCAGAGAAATAAAAGTTTTCTTTTATTCGAAATATTGTTTATTTGTAACAAAAATTAATTCTAATTAATTCTAGGAAATTTCAAAAAAAAAAAATTTTTTTAGAACTATTAATTTATTTAAATATTGTAGCAAAAAACGGAGGGCTTCTTCAAAAACTTCTGAGTATTTTTTTAGACATTAATTGTTATATATAATTTTGCAGTAATTAGGATTTTAATTTAAGCAAATTATATGACCTCTATTACCAACATTTTTATAATTTTGGATATTTTTAGATTAATTTGTTTATAACGAAAAAAAGTACATGGCAAGCCTGCTTAAAACTACGTAAATTGATAACATAGAAATTATATTAAAAAGGGCTGCCGGCGAATCAACATTGTTTTATTCACAGACTACAGTTTTATTAAAAAACTACATATAAAAGTTATTTTACTTAAATAAGAATTAAAAATAACAGCCATGATAAATAAAATGAATATTTAATTAGCAATATCAAATTTTCTATGCCAATTTATAATTTGTGATATAATCAATCACTAACAATTGATAACATTTGACAACTACAACAAAAATGCCGCGCTTTGTTAAATGTCAAACAATTTGTATTTTTTCTTGCAAGCGTGAAATTAATTATTTATGTTGCTGAATTTTTTATTTTAATAAAATCTGTATTGTGTTGGTTTTTAAATAAAAGTTGATAAAAATGGACACTTGCATTTTATGTAAATCTACAAAAAAAGATGATTATCAATATGGCGACTTTTTAAAAAAGAAAAATGTTGGTGTACATACATTTTGTTTGGTAGGTCCCAGATCAAGTAGTGAAAAGAAACACAAATTGAAATTATTGTGTTTTTCTTTTTATTTAGTATTTATCTTCTAATTTATCGCAAAATGGTGAGGATGACGAAGGCTTTTTAGGATTTCTGGAAGCCGATATCAAAAAGGAGGTAAATCGTGTACAAAAATTGGTAAGTTTTTAGATTATAACAAAATATTTAAAAATTCTATTAAAATGCTTGCTTTGTTATAGACATGTTTCTATTGCCATAAACGTAATGCTAATATTGGATGCTGCCATCCCAAATGCCGCAGAAACTTTCATTTAATTTGTGGTATTAACAATTTTTGTGAAAATCAATTTTGCCATAATTTTCGTTCATTTTGCCATCAACATAAACGAAAAGTTCAACAACGTCCTTCGCCTGGGGAAACCTGTCTTATTTGCTATGAAAATTTATGTGCACGAAATCAGTTCAATACAAGTACCATGATTCAGACTCCATGCTGTCGTAATGGTTGGTTCCACAAGTTCTGCCTGCAAAAATTTGCCAAGACATCTGGTTATTTCTTTAAGTGTCCATTATGCAATGATACTAAAGTTTTTCGAGGAAAACTACCATGGAAAGGAATTTTTATACCCAATCAGTAAGTTGAAAAAGAAATATTTTAAAATTTTGAAAAATAACATTTTTAGCTAATATGTTTCCCATATAAGTATTGAATTGAACATTAACATTTATCTGAGCGGCCCTAGAGATATTTCCTTAAAAATCTTAAGAATGTGAGAATTTTTCAATAGGAAAACATAAATTAACTAAGAATCTTAAATATATTCAGTAGAAAAATTACGTGGAAATCTAGACATTCTTCCTTTTCTTCTCCCAAGAAAATTTGTACAATCGGTTTTAACCACTGTTCTTTGGAACAGTAAATTTTGCTGTTTAATTATGAGATATAATTAACTGTCAAAGATCCGATTCAGAGCTTGAACAAAAAACTTATTAAAACTTTTATTCTGCTTCTTAGCAATCCAACACGTGGCTAGGTATTTTTCTAACAAGCACTATGACGTTTCTTATTAGAAAATTGCTTGCAATTCGAATATTTTATTTTCTGAAAAACTTTCGTTAAAAAATATAAATATAATTAAATGGAATTTGATTATTAAAAAAATAAAAAGTTGAAGAACCTTAGTAGAAACAAGTTGTTTCGTGAAAAGAATTTAAGCTTTCTCTTGCTTTCTTTAAATGTTAGGATGATGAGTGTTTTATTGTAGTATTTTTATGAATACTATGTTTTTTTTTGGATAATTTGAATATTTTTAGATATAAGAAAACTATATATAAGTTCTTTTCTCAGGATTTCTTACTATGTAATACAGTATTTTTGGCCATAATGGTTTTTTGTATTATAGATGAATTAATAATAATAAACAATTTACTAGGTAGGTGGAATATGGAATATGAATGTTCAAAAGTTTTATTGATTTTTGTAAATCTTGGAAAATTTTATTAGGATGACTTTTTTAATGCAGCTATGGTTATTCAAAATTTTTCTAATATCCCGAAAGTGACAAATAAAAAAATATCAGCTTTATTGACTTCGGCAAAACACTGTCGACGCTCCGTTTATCTGTTCCAAGCTTGAGGGGGTTTATTTCTACTGAACATGTCTGACATTTTCCTTTTAAAAAGAGTCCTCGATTCCTCCCAAAAATCACAAAGATTCTAAGGCATGATTTCTTAAAAAGTCTCAGGATGCTCTGATGATATTTGTATCACAGGCTCTTTATAAGCTAATGCAGTAGACTTAACTTGATATATCACAGGAAAAAAGAGATACATTTAGTTTTCATTAAACGATTAATGGATTAAACACCAACTTGTTCGATTAATCGACCTGAATAACCGATTTATTAATTTTCGTAATTTTTCGAATAATGCTCTAATCGGTTAACCGACGGGGTAGAATAATTGGAAACACTAATCACAGACCGATAGATCATAAAAATTAAGCCCAAATTTGAAATATTTTCGAAATAATTAAAATTCGCATCTAATTTTGCAAAAAATTTACCCTCATGAAAGGTGGACATGACCAAAACAACACCCCTCTGCAAGAGAGGCGGAATAATAAAATTTAACCTCTGTTTGAACCAATAACCGATTGAGAGTAGAACTTCGGTATAGTGTACTCGCCCATGTTATTTCACCAACAAACATCATCTTGAGAGCTTAAAATCCCACTCACCAAATTGTTTCCATGATTTCTTAGGCGATTAACATACTTATCCAACAACACTAAGGCATACGAGGAAAGAGGTTGCATCTTAGCTTTTCTACAGATTACGCTGCTGGAATATCTTTTAATAAAGTTTTCATAATTCCAGCGCATACAAAGTCTGAGGCAGCTCCGTTCCAAAATCTCCAACTCCGACATGACAGTGGGAGAAATCAAGAACCAAACTGGAAACCCATACAGAACGGCTGAACGAATACAGACCTTGTATATAAGTAGCTTAGCCCTTTGTCGTTAGTGTCTGTTTACCAACAATTTCGAAAATATGACCTTGATGCGCCCTCCCTTACTTTCAGCAATTCTTCCATGCTGATTAAATTTAAATAGCTTGTTTAGTGTCACCCCTAGATACCTTATCTCCTCTTTAAAGAGAATTACTGATCCACGCAAAGAAAGATTCAACATTCTACTCAGACTCACAACATTGCGGGGATCCTTGCCTGATGCATTCCGAAAGCATATTGCTTCTAATTTCATGGTGTTTACTTTAATGCACCAATTCCTATAAAAATCATTAATTAACAAAAGATGTATCTGCAGTTTCCCTAGCGCGATCCGCGGGGCACTATCATGTGCATGTAATATGCTCTTTGAGCCATTATAAAGGTTTATTTATTTATTATTGTACAATTTCAAAACAAGCCACTAGGCCAAATATGGTTCATAAACAACACACATTAAAAAGAAAAATAATAAAAAATGAATTTGCTCCTTGCGGAACGACTGAAGTGGCTGCTAAGGGTCCCACCTCAATTCAATGAGTTTATAAATAATTTCATATTGGTAGGCAGGGTCGAAAGACTTTTTGATATCCAAGCACACAGCTAATGTACCCTTTTTGTCTCAAATTACATATAACCTCATTGTGAAGATAAGTCAAAGCATCGTCCGAAGAATGACCTCGTTTACAAACGAATTGATAAATCGGAATTGAATTGCAAACGACCGAGTCTTCGAGTTTAGACTTAATAATTTTCTCTTATAATTTACCAATGTTGGATAACATTGAAATAGGGCGCGAGTTTGTCTACTTGAAAATTATTAAGCTTTTTCATAAGAGGAAATATCCTAGCCAACTTCCAAGCTCTTGGGAAAACCCCCGTTGTTAATACAATTGTTTAAAATTATAACCAAAAACTCTATTGACGAAAAACCAAGTTTTTTTTATCAAAAAATTACACAGATTATCCAGACCCAAAGATCCTTTGGAGTTTAGAGCCTTAATAATTCCTTAAGCTTCAGAAACGCCTGCGAACTGATACCGCTCGAAGTGTCAGAGCAATCACAGACCGAATCAGAACAATTATTCAGGAATAAATCCACGGTGTTTGGAACATCTTAAGACATAAGATCTGTCCGCAGCAATTAATCTTTAGACGCTTGAAAAATACAACCTGAACTGCTCCACCAGATCAGAGTCCTCATTGAAAGAGTTCCCATCAACATTGAGCTTCTCAAAACCTCTAGATATCTCCCCCTACTGGTAAACTTAAAAATTTCCTTAAAGGCTCGTGAATTCCTCAGCCTGATGTATCTCCACATGTTCATTAATAATCGTCTTAAGGAGTCCAATTTGACAACTTAAAAGTCTATACTCATCAGAACATCTGTTACCGTCACTGTGAATGATTTTCTTTAATTCCTTCTGCCACATATATTTGAGCTTGAAAGAGTTTCTTAATAGGTCTGTACGAGGTAATTTTGGGTAAAGTCTGGTAAAATGAGAGTAAGCAAAAAATTCTCTCACAAAACCATAAAAATGCCCAAAATACTGCGAACGCACAAAACCACATTTCATATCCAATAATAAACGTCAAATTGTTCATATTGAAAAACAGCTTAAATAATAAATATATTTGAAATGGCAAATATCTATTTACATTTTCAAATATATTTTTCATTATTAAGAAGGAAAAGTTCTTTACAGTAAAATTTTATTTAACTTTAATTATTTTTCAAAAATGCAAAACAGTTAATTTATTAGCAACAGCTGATGATTTGACAGTTTTACCATTTTACCCAAACAAAAAGTACGGGTAAGTTCTGGTTAAAAGAGAAACACAATTATTCCCTCATGAACGCTCTCATTTACCCAATTTTTGTTACAAGAAACGCTTTCTGGTAAGATTGGGTTCCCGCGGGCACTTGCGGTAACGTATGTCGAACACACCTAATGTGATTTGGTATTAAAAATTTGTTGCTCCTAATATCGATCGATGTACATGGTGGGACAATTAGTATCAACCTATTGGAAAGTGTTGCCATTTTTGCAAATGTCATCGTATGTCAGTTTAGATTTGACATTTGTAAAGCGAAATTTATAATGAATTACAATGAATTGAAACTCACCGACGAAATGGATAATTTTCCATCAATATTTTATCATGAACGACGAGGATAATTTTTATCCCAGCGGCCACGTAAATAAGCAAAATTATAGGTTCTGGCGAAAGGAAAAATCACAGTAACGCTATTACGGTGATCGGCGACCGCTGTAGAGCTATGCTGGCAGAATTTTTCTTATAGGAAGTTGAAGATTTGGATTTGGAGAATTTGTGGTTACAAGTGACCCCGTCCTGCCACTTGTCATACTGCTGCAGGATGCCTTCACAGCGCATTTAAACTCTCGTTTCGGTGATTTGGCAGGGCTTAACAGATCTACCGGGATTTGACTGTCCCAGGCTTCTTCCTCTGGGGATATTTGAAGTCGTTAGTGTACGCGAACAAAAACCCCGCACCTTGTAAAAGTTAAAGAACAACATTCGAGCTGAAATTAACAGCCTGACACCAGAAATGCTGCCCCAAGTATGCAAAATGTTAACAAAAGATCCCAAATTTGTAACAACGCTGAAGGCGGCCATTTGTCGTAAATAATTTGTCGCAATTAATTGAAACAAAATAAGTGTGAAAAAACATAATCAGTCAACAACTAAATAAGTTTTCACTTTAAACAAAAGTTATAGTGAAAGAACAACAGCAGTAAATTTGACTTTAACGAATATATCTACCCTACATAGAATTTTTGTCATAGATGATTGTTCAGGTGAAAAAAAATTCAAAACTTGTATTTAAATTGAATATTTGGAAAGAGTCTCTGTTTCGAACTTGTTTTAGGAAGAAAAACTGATACTAAGGACACATTACAAAACTAGTTCTGGATTAACTCTGCGGCACCAGTACTGTACCAGTTTATTTGCAACTCAATTAAATTTACAATAAAAAAAAACCCAAAATGAGAAATTCAAAACTTGTATTTACATTTAGGCCAAGAATTGCGGAATTGAATACTAATAATATTTTGTAGAAACCATTTAGTTACCAAAAACTTTTTCTTGAAATAATAAATATATTTACTCATTATAGAGACGCTGCCTGGGAATTAGAACCAAATGCTTTTGCTGAACTCTTAGAACGTCCCAGTGAATGTGCGGCATTACAGTGTGTAAATCGACAAGGACGCAAGGCGGTAAATCCTAATAATCCCTTTGTAATGTGTAGCACTTGCGGCTCCACAGCCATGCACAAACAATGTTTACCCAATGGAGATAAACGTTTTCATTGTGCCGATTGTACTATTGCCATAGAAGAAGCAGATAGCGGGCGTGAAAGTTTAAATTCTCAACAACAAAATCCTGCAAACGATATTGAAATTGATGATATTGATGTATGCAGTGTTAGTGATAAAGAAGATTTGGAAATAGTACGAGGTTTGCTTGAAAATACTGAAAAATCTAAATGCAATACCAGAGATTCGGGATTACCAAAGGACCACGAAGAAACCAACAGACGACAATTGTCGAAATGTAAAACCAGGCGTATTAAAAGTGATACAGAAAGTAGTGAAGAAATGTCAAGAAGAGATAATAATAAGCCACAACATTCTAGACAATTAACAAAATGTAAAACCAGACGTATTAGAAGTGAAACAGAAAGTAGTGAAGAAATGCCTAAACGTTCTAAAAGCACTAAAACAAAATTATTTGGAAAAACCAATAGATTTATAAATTATAGCGATAGCAGTAGTGAAGAGGAAGCCGAAAATATTATCATAACTAAAACAAAACAACTTACCAGAGATTTAACATCTTCTAGTAATGAAGTTGTGGTTAAACAACCAATACTTAAACGAGCATTAGCTCTTGAAAGTGATGATACTGAGGATGAACAGATGGTACATAAAATAAACCGTTTGGAAGAAAAGAATTCTAAAAAATGTGAAAAATCAAATTTCATTGATGATGATGATAGTGATAGTGATGATGAGGGCGATAAAATGAATAAAATGAAAAATATTTCTATTGTTAGTATAGAAAGCAGTGAAAATGATGATCCTTTGGAAAATTTTACAAAAATTATGGAAAAACAAAAGAATATTAGTTGCATTGCTTTAAGAACTAGAAAATCACAGAATATGGAAAAATCACAAGAAAAAGAAATGAATAATGAAAGCTTAACTAAACAAACAAATAACATACAAACAACAGTAAATCAAGAAAATTTGAAAACGCCACAAAACAAAATGGAAATCGAAAATATACAAACAAAATCTGTAATGAGTAAAGAAGTTATACAAAAGCCTAAGCAGCACACAAATGAAAAATCTAATTCTAGACATTTTGAAGCTTTAAAAGATGAAAGAAATGCTATTGCAAGCAATTCCTTAGATATTTCTTGTATTGCCAAAAGAACCAGACGTAAAAGTATGGCATGTATGCCCAGCAATTCGAGACAAGAAAAGGAAACTGCCACAACATCATCACTTAATATATCCTGTATAGCGGTTAGAACTCGACGTCGTACTATATGTGCTCAATCTACAAAGGAACACTTTCAAATGTCACAAATCTTTGAAAAACTAGATGATTCTGAAAGTGATGAAAGCGATAATGTATTGGAAAATATGATAGAAGAAAATAAAGAAGATGAAGAAGAAGATGAAGAAGAAGATGATGAAGAAGATGAAGAAGAAGATGAAGAAGAAGATGATGAAGAAGATGAAGAAGAAGATGAAGAAGATGATGAAGAAGATGAAGAAGCTACAGAATTGTTAGATTCGTATAAAGAAAATGAGCAATCAAATTCTAATGATTCTAATGATTTTACAATACCGGAGGGATATGAACAAAATGATACAAATTTTGATATATCTTGTATAGCAAATCGTACAAGACGTAAATTTTCAAATGGCAGACCACAGCCTATATATGAAATAGATGATACAATATGTTACTCAGTCAGTTCCACAATAAATTCCACCGCCTCCTCATCTTCATCAGCTAACACCACCTCAAGAACTCTTTCAACTTCTAGCTCCTCCACTTGCTCCTCTTTGTCATCTCACAGCGATCCTTTATATAATGTCAAATTAGGCAAACGCCGCTCTAAACGTTTTATGTCTTTTGCATCTTCGAACACATCGTCATCAACATCAATATCATCACCATCACCTTATAAAACTCGTTATACTTTAAAATCAAAAATTTATCCAACTCGTCTAATGGAAAAATTCCCTTCACAAAATTTTACTGCATTTTTAAATACAAAAAATGTTTCTACAAAATCTTCATGTAATTCTGCGCTCAATTATTATCCAAATAATCAATATCATCCTCATAGTAATAATCACAAAAGAGTTTAAGACTTTTTTTTGATTATATATATATATATTTTTTTGACATTTGAGTATTTTCTAATTATATTTTTTATTAAAAATCTTAAGTACATATTTCTATCATAACCTAAATTTTAAAAATCCCCTAAATCATTGATAAATACTCTATACTTTAGAATAGTTTTGCTTTTATTAATATAATGAGCATAATCTTGTAAAATTTGTGCGTTAGCTCATATAAATAAAAATTTTATAAACTGGCAGATCGCATAATTTCTAAAAATATATTGTCTACTACTACTTGAAATACAACACTGCCTTGTCATATATATATATTTTTCACTGTTGCCAAAGTCTAACAATAGAATAAACGTTAAAACATTTTTGATTTAGCGTTTTTTTGGTTTTACCCACTGATAATTTTTTTAAAAAATCTAATTTTGTTAGTTGTTGTTGTAAAAATATTTCCCAAAGACTGACGAATTAACATATATTTTATTCCTTATTAAATTTTATCGAACAACTAATTTTTTTATATCGTGGTTTTTCCTAACAACTTGGCAATCTTGTGCAAAAAAATAGGCAAAATGCATCTCTAAATTTAATTTATGCAATTTTTTTGATTTTCTCAAACTATCATGCCAAACAACAAATTACCAAAAAAAAATGGTATTTTTTCTCCCCCCTTAATCTCGGATATTCTTGGATTTGGATTTAATTGCACTCAAAAAAGTTTGACATGTACTACACGACAGTTGTAGTAATCATTAGTTGTTGCTTTTATTTCTAATTACAGTTATTTTGTATTAGAAAAAAATATTAAAACTATTTAAGAAAACATCTAACGAAAATTACTGTATTTTGTAACAGTTGTTTAAAGCCGTTATTTTTTTAATATTATAATAAACAACTACCAAAACAGTATTATTGCAGTTAATTAGTTAAATTTTGTTAGTTTTTTGTAAAACAAATAATTTTGTGAAGTTTTTTTTTTTGGAAATTCTGGTTTAGTTTATATTTTTTATTAGTTCGAAATTTTTTTTTGGTATCTGCAATGTATTAAAACGTTATAACTGGAGTAATGTTTTTAATTTTGACTTAAAATTTTAAGTATATTTTTATAATAAAAAAAAATGTTTTTGTATTTTTTTTTTATTAAAATTAAATGAACTGTGAAAAACAGTAATATTTAGATGTTTCAAAATTTTTGTAATAAAAATTTGCTAAATCTTTACGACTTAACTGCATTTGTAAAAGTTGTTTTTAACAAGTTGTTTTTTACAAGTTGTTTTTTTTACAACATTTTAAAGGTAAATACTTTTGTCGCCAGCAAACTTTTTTCAGTGTAGTACGTATCCGAGTTTTATTTAGGGGGGTATCCTTCTGCCTGCCAGTATGTTTTTTTTTTTAGGTATTCTGGTTAGCTTAACTCGAAAATTGCATTAATTTTTTTTATAAATTATATCTCGATCCAAAATCAACCAATTTGTAACAAATGGTTAATATATAAAAACAATTTAGACATAACTTAAGAGTCGTTTACATTATAGCATTAATTTGGTCATAACAATGTCAATATTGTCAATATAATCCAAATTAAAATCATAAGAAATGTCAACATTATAAGATTGAGTCATAAGATTTGAAATAAAAGAAATTATAACACTGTAAAAATAATCCAAAATAATTTAAATATTAAAAACTTAAGTGGGAGAGAGGAAGAAAGAGATAGAGAAAGGAGAGAAAAAGAAAGAGATAGAGAAAGGATAGGGAGAGAAAGAGATAGAGAAAGGAGAGAGAAAAAGAGATAGAGAAAGGAGAGAGAGAAAGAGATAGAGGAAAGGAGAAAGAGATATAGGATAGGAGAGATAGAGAAAGAGATAGAGGAAAGGAGAGAGAGAGAGAAAGAGGTAGAGGAAAGGAGAGAGAGATTAAAGAGATAGAGGAAACGAGAGAAAGATAAAGAGATAGAGGAAAGTAGAGAGAAAGGTAAAAAGATAGAGGAAAGGAGAGAGAAAGGTAAAAGGGTAGAGGAAAGAAGAGAGAAAGAGATTGAGGAAAGGAGAGAGAGAGAGTAAGAAATATAGGAAAGTTGAGAAAGAGATAGAGGGAAAGAGATAGAGAAAGGAGAGAGAGAGAGGGAAAGAGATAGAGGAAAGGAGAGAGAAAGAGATAGAGGAAAGAAAAGAGAGAGAGATAGAGAAAAGGAGCAATATATAGAGAAAAGGAGAGAGAGAGAAGGAAAGACAGCGAAAGAGAAAGAACGCTTAAATAAGACTGCTGTATATGTGTGTGCAAATCTTATGAGAGAAAACGATTTTTTTGATAAATTTCTAAATGTAAGAAATCAGATACGAAAACTGCCTAGAAATCATATTACTTAATTCTATAATGTTAACAATGTGTGATAAATTTGTATGTAATCAACTAAGTTAAGTGTTTAACTCTGGTTAGATTTAAGATAAGTTAGCCAACATTCTTACAAACAAAATAAGATTTATAAAAAAAAGAAATCATACATAAATTCTAAATTTATAGCCAATAAAATGTTCTAGAAAATATAAAAATTAACTGATAAAGTAAAATTCAACACTCATTTGTCTATTTTGCAAAAAAAAAAAACTGGATTTATTTAAAGCAATTTTCGAGTTCATAAGACCCAAATAAGTAACTAAATTAAAAAAATTATTATTTTTTTTTTTCATTATTTGGTAAACTTGCAATAAAAAAAATATATTATTATAACTTTTGCATTAATTTTAACAATATATTTGTAAATTATTTAAAACAAAATATATAAAGCTTCATTCACAATGCTGGAGTAATCCATGCTGCAGAGTAAAGAGTACTAAAATACAGATCGGGTGAAAATGTGTAAATGCGAATGAGAAAGAAATAAAATGCGCTCTGCGGAGTAAAGTATCCCCAGTATTGTGAATTTGGTTTAATACTTTTGTTTTCACAAAGCATTTGTACACTGAAAAAAAATCCATACTTAATATATACGCAACCTTGCGTACATTGTACGATAATTTTTCGTAAATTATACGAAATTTACTAATTTTTTTTTGTTCGTTACATTAAATTTTCTAAAAATACTTGATAAAAGATGATTCTTTCATTTTTATGTTTATATTTATAGAAAAATCAAAAAATAAAGTTAATTTTGTTTAAAAAAAAAATAATAAAAATAGTCTATTCTTTACTAAATTGGATTTCGTAAAATTTACGTAAGTTCCATATATTCTGCACTCATAATAATTCATGCACAAAAAATATGAAATTAATGTGAAAACAACAAAAACTTTTTTTCCTTTATTTGACATTCTTTCCTAAATTTATGCCTGGATTATTATCAGTAAGCAAAAAAAAAAAAAATAACCTTAAATGTTTCTTACGTAAATTGTGGCATTGATTTTTTTCACTGTACATTATTTATATGCACTGTAATAAATCTTAAGTTATTTTTTTTAGGTAGTATACTCATTTAAATGTATTTTATTAATATTTTATATCTTATTTATCTTAGAATTTTAAAATAAATTTCATATTTTGCCCAAGAAAAGTAGAAGACAGTTTGAGAACAGTTTGAAAGTAAATGCAACAAGATAAAAGGTGGGTGCAATTATTTAAAACTTATTTTAATTGCTAAATCAAAGTTTTCTTTTTGCAGACCCAATGGTTAAATATTTCCACATGATGAGGTGTTTTTTTTTGTAATTGGTATAGAGAAATTCTGATAAATTTTGATGCAGTCACAACTTTATTAAGAGCAGAAAGAAAATATTTATTTGGAATCTTAGCAAAAAGTGAATTTCAGGTAATATTAAAAATTATTATTGATAGAATTCTAGTTAAAACTGACAAAAAAAAGAACCACAATCAATTTATTAAAATTAATGTAGTTAAAATCAATTGAAAATGTCATAAGTCAATGTAAAATAACGGAAATTTTTACTAAGAAAAAACTGCAATTTCATTTAAATTTAACTGTTAAAAAAACAATTGATTAATGTAGTTGAATTTATGTCACAATTTTTTTTCATTAAATGATCAACATACAATTATAATTCAATTAAATTTTCAAACTAAAACAAATTGAAAAAATATGACATTTTCAGAACATTCCCGATTATTTTTGTTTACTGCTTACTATAATATATTTTTGATAAAAATTATAATAGTTTATCCATACTTCCCGTCGCCATTGTCCTTATTTAAACACATTGAGAATTAAGCCGGTAAAATCAACTGAAAATTATAGTTAAAATAACTGCAATTCATATTAAATAGCTGTACACTGTAGTTGCATTTAAATTAATTGGCAATTGCAGGTTTTAAACAACCAAAAATATAGTACAATTTACGGTTAAAAAATTGATAAAATTTCTGAAAAAAAAACAACTAACAAATGTGGTAAAATCAACTAGCAAGTACGGTAAAATTGTCCCATATTGTCAAAATTGTGGTAATACACAGAGGGAATAGATATATAAAAAAAATATGTATCATGCAATTTATATAGAGTTTATTTTTTCTATCACCTTTTGTAAATCACTGCAATGTCAAAATAACCATACGGTTCAAAAATTATTGTTTGACATATGTCATTTATAAACTGTCTGTGGTCTGGTAAGTTTTTACGCCCTGTAAACAGCTTTTCCATGCAATTCACAAATTTTGTTGCGCTTTTTACTCTCAAAAAGTTGGCATCACTGGTTCCTTACACATTTTAGGCTAACATAAGTTGAGAGATTTGAAAAGCCGTTGCATGAATAAAGTTTTAATGTTTCCAAATTTTGTGGAATTCATATTCAGAATAAATTAAAATATTCTGAAGAAAATCTCTTTAATATTAACCCATAATTAGTCTTCCCAAGGAGGCCCACAACTCGTAAAAGGCGATTCAATGGTTTAGAAATTTATTATTGTTAAAATAAAACCGTTACAAAATTTTCCATGTGTGTGTATATAAACAAAACAAGTAGCTACAAGATGTGAGAATAAAGAAAAAGCTGCGCATACTTTTAAAGCAAAAGCTTTTTGTTGTCATTAGAATGTTTTTGGCTTAAAAGCTCTAAACGACCACACGAAAAATTAAAGAAAAACACAGAAAAGCCGAAAACGATGAAAAAACTGTGTTATGCGGACACAAACAACCCAAAAAAATAAAAACAGTTGCAAATGAAACGCGTAACAGATAACACGTGAAAAGCTAATTTTGAAGATAAATTAAAGCTAAAGAGAAAACAAATAATACATAACTATAAATTATATTAATTACGGCATACAAACACACAAAAGGAATAATAAAACAGTATGAAAAGTGTATGTTAACAAGAAAATATAATTGAAAGAATTAAAATTTTATTCTTTTTAAATAATGTTTATTATAAAGTAATAACAAATTTCAAACTAAGTTTAAATTTAACCAGCTGTTGAAAAAGCAAAAAAGATAATTTCATTAATTTCTATTAAAGTGTAATTAAGGTTATCAGTTAAAATTTAATGTTATTAACAAAAGTGATTAGAAAAACATAAAAATAATAAAACGTATTATAGAGAGCTGTATTTTTCAGGGTAAATATTAAATATTTTTATAATAAAAGAGTTGATTAAGGAGTTCAGTGTGAATGAGTAAAAGTTGTTAAGAAAATTATTTATTTTCAATTTTTTTTAACATCTTTAAAAACCACCTTCCCCCTGCCCTAGTATATGTGCCAACAACAAGTGTGTTGCTGACAAAATAAAAATATAACCCACACCTTTCACAATAATAGCAACAACATCATCGTCCTCTTTGCGATGGAACACACAAAGAAAAACAATAAACTCAAGTAAACACACCCTCTTTAATACAAACATCCGCACTCCAAAAAAAAAAAAAAAAAAAAGCAATGTTTGACTTGTCGAAAAAAGAACATTAAAGGAGTTCACAAAGTGTACTAAGTATTGTTGTTGTATCGTCGTATTATTACACACAAATGTATTATCGTACTATCATCTGTTGTTGTATTTTTTACATTTAAATTTTAACAACACATTCAACACTTAGCAGAGCCCTTGTGAACAACCTAATTGGTTAACAAACACACACACTTATAAACAAACTTTTAACCCTTAAATGAAATTAAGGGTTTGTGAAGGGTTAGAAAATCAAATAGGTTTTTTAAGAAAATATATTTATCAGATTGTATACTTTCCATTATGTGTATCTTTCCAGAAGCTTAAATGAGCGGAAGGAAATAATTTTTTCATACCCTTTCCTAATTAATACCTTGAATTTTAGAGAATTCCAAATATCTAGTACAGGACTGGCTAGCCTTTTTCCCATGCGTGCCAAATATATATTTTTCAGTAAAAATATGTCCCGTTATATAAAATCTATAACTTTTGAGTGACTTAATGTGTTTTTCACGGTTTTCTTTATATGTAGCTATCAGCGCTGTTCTTAGTTTTAGAGACTTTTAATTTAGAATAGATTTGTAAAAACACATGGAATTAAAATATTCGGAAATTTACTGTTATGGGATTCATAGTTAAAAAATGCATAAATCATTCGTGTTGTGTTATCTTGAATTTCGGCGTCGAAAAATTCATCAAGAAAATATTTTGAAACGATGTCTGCCTGACAATGCCCGAATTTGCGTAATTTCAATTTTTCGTTATTAATTCTACAAAGAAAGAATATGTTAAAAATTATAGACATTTTTTTAAATAGTGTATTTATTTATTTATTTGTTTATTTATAAAATGTTTTACAAAACTTAACATTAAAGTAAAAATGAAAAGAAATTTAAATTTCTTAGGAAAAATGGGCCTTCATTTTACTTTCACCAAGTTTTTTCTACACGGAAATATTTCACATAATTTTTTGTGAATGTGAATCACAAAACAGCAAAAATATTTGAATTGTTTTGCTTAAGTATTTTTTTATGTGGTTTCGGAACTAAAAACAGCGCTGTATATATTGATATAAACAAGTTTTTTTTTATATTAAAAAGCAAAACGATCTGAAATTGGATTGACAAAAATAAATTATAAGTGCTTTAAAAACTTTAATATATGTCAGCATATATTTTTTAAACCGATTTTAAAATTTAATCGAAACTACACAGAATAAAATTACAAAATTTTTGAATATTTTTTTAAATACAAAAATAAAATATTTTTTAAAAAGGCACCAACATTGAAATTTGTAAATACAAAAAACTTTTTGTAATTTTTTTTTTTCATTTCAATTTTTATTTTCAAAGAATTTTTATATGAAAAATCACAATTTACAAACAATTCAAATAAAAAATTGTTAGAAATTGAAATTGAATTTTAACAAATATTTTTAATTACTTAAAATCTTGATCTTTTCTTCGTTAATTTCTTGTATGTAGTAACCAAAATTTTGATCATTATTTACTTATTAGATATCATAATGTAAAAACCCCCTAACTCCATTTTTCTTATTTGTTTTTTTTTTGTATTTTTAAATTATAGCTTTTAATTTTAAAAATATTTACATTTCATCCTAGTGTAATTTTTTTTAAATATAATACGCCGGACAAATTTTTTAAAAGATTCTCTTTTAAAATTTTTTACTGACAGGTGAATAAAAATTTTAGGTTATATTTTCACAATGGCAGATCCAAAATATAGTTTTTGAAATTTTTAATACAGTCACCATTTTGAAAATATAACTTCAGACTTTTATTGACTAACCTCAAATGCCATAATTCGGAATTCGCTGAATTTTAAAAAATTTGTTCGCCATCTTGCATCTTCTAAATAGAAAAGTAAATGATTTTTAAACTAAAGGGTGGTTAAATTTTTAGGGCCGATGTTAATTTTGAATAAAACACAAATTATTTAGGAAATTACTGTAATTTATTTTTATTATGATAATATGGTATGGTTCAATTATGTACACCTCCATCCGATGGTCCAAATTTTCGATGACGCTGAGGCATAATTGAGGTTCTATGCCGTTAATGTGCCGAATTATCTCATCCTTTAGCTCTTGAATTGTTGCTGGCTTATCGACGTACACCTTTTCTTTTAAATAACCCCAAAGAAAGAAGTCCAACGGTGTCAAATCACATGATCTTGGCGGCCAATTGACATCGCCACCACGTGAGATAACACGGCCATTGAATTTGTCGCGCAAAAGAGCCATTGTTTCGTTAGTTGTGTGACAAGTGGCACCGTTCTGTTAAAACCACATATCGTCCAGGGTCATATCCTCAATTCCTGGCCACAATAAGTTCGTTATCATCTCGCGATAGCGAACACCATTCTTGGTTAATGCTTGGCCGACCTCATGACACACTATCGCGAACAACAGCAATGTTTTCCGCAGAACGAACTGGGCGAGCATGCACAGGTCTGTGAAGACCCGGTTCGCTGAAATTTGCCCACAATTCTCCCGATTGTGGACACATTTGGTCGATTATGCTGACCAAAAAAAATCACGAAGTGCACGAAATGCACTTTGATTTGAACGCCCATTTTCATAATAATCCTGAATAACTTTAACGTGTTGCTCAATGTGTATCTTTCCATGGTTTAAATTGTGTTAGTCTGAAATTGAGAAATGTCAAATGAAATGCAGAAAAAAACTTGACGTTTAGGTGTGGTTCACATTCAACATCGGCCCTTAAAATTTAACCACCCCTTATAACCGATAATTTTAATTTTCCTGTTTCTAGAAATTATTTTCCTGGACTTTAAAACGGGGAAATATCAATTTTTTAATTTAGTTGAAGTAGAGGAATTGTTGTATTGACAACGTATTTTTCGTATAATTTCACCTGGTATTGTTACATCATGGTACATTGTAGTGGCACCAGTCACGGGACCAGTCCTTTAAGTATAGTTGATACTGCTTAACCCACAGCAATGGTACATTTTAACAGACCTGTGAAAAATCCTGCTTTAACCATGCTTTAATCATGAGCTGGGCAAGTTGAGGGAAATTGAGTTGTATTTCCTCGTTTCACCATTCACGGTATATGTACTTTGGGGGCATTTGAGTCGCATATCCTTGTTTTACACAGTCGCGGGACCGGTTCTTTAAGTATCTTTGACACTTTTTCAGCCACAAAAATGGTAAATTATATCAGTTCTGTGACAAGTCCTACTTTAAACAGTCATTTCAGTCATTTCGTTTAGATTTTGAAAATTCAGAAAATTTTATAGCATCTTCAATGCATAAAAACTTAATAACTGCAGTACCGGAATTTCGTAGGATGAATCAATTATTACAATAACAATGTTTTGTTATAATCGAATGAAAATAATTTTTTTTTTTTTATAAAAATACCTAAAAAATTATTAGTTTTTTTTACCGGGTTTTGCCAGTTGTTTAAAAATTTTCGTACTAGAAATTTGACAGTTATTTTAGTTATGTTTACTGCATTTGTTATTTGTATTTTAACAGTTAAAAATAACTTAATTTTGTAACTAAATTGTTATTTTTAAAGCAAATACCTTTGTCGCTTTTTTACAATTTTAAACAAGAAACTCGATTTTGATTATTTTTTACATATATCCCTTTTGAGGTTAAAATTACACTTTCAGTGACAATATATATAAAGAAATTCGAGAAAAATATTAAGTTAAACTCTCATGAGGCAATAACATAACGGTACGAAAAAAAAAATATATTTTTTCAATACTTTGTGGAAAATGAAACGTAAAACCCAAATAGTCATATTGTTTAACTCTATCCGCTCTCCTCTTCTAGTCCCTCATATTCTAAGGTTTTTTATATTTATTTATTTATTGTTTTTTTTTTTTTTTGACTTGTATATGAAGGCTAACAAAGCGGTTTTTTTGTTTTCTTTTGAAATATTATAAAAGCCATTGCACTACTAACAATAAGTAAATTGCGTCGTTCCTATTGTTTGAAAATTCATTCATAGATTTGTCTTTTCGCACGTACACACATATAACATTTAAACACCAACAAAAACAAGAATTGTATTAACGTTAGTGCGTGCTTATTTCTATACTCCCCACTGTATGTATAATTGTGTCAAATTGTTTGTCACCAAAAAAAAATATAATATAATAAAATAAAAAATCGATCCAGCGATAATCATAATCGCACTATTAAGCCCCCAATCACAGACTCACCAGACACGAAATTTTAAATTTTAAAATTTTTGGCAAATTTTGCCCAAAAGTTCTATAGTTGCCAACTTTTTCCCTTATTTTATGTAAGAATGAAACAGATAAATACACAATGCCGTATACATAAAAATTAACGTTCTTACTCGTTCTCACACTTCATTAGCGAATAGGAAAATATAAAATTGTTAAAATTTTTTTTTGGCATCTGTCTTTGACTTTGAGCCAATTTACACGGTGACTTTTTTACATGCAACTATTGCGTGCAATTCTTGCTTATTGGCGAACAGGGTAGAGAAGCAAGCGGGGTAACAAAAAAGACACGGTTATCGTTTTTCGCGCATGTTTTTGTTTTTTCTCTTTCGTTTTTAAACAATAAAAGTCACCGTATCAATAGATATAACTTTGAAAGTAACTTTAAAAAGGAATTCAGAAAATTGTATGCAATCAATTGCATCAATTACACAAGCATCTCCCCAACGCTTACATACGGATTTGATTGGTACACAAATATGTATTAGAGAATAAAAATTTAAAATTTACCAGATTTTCTCTTATGTACCATCTCCGATGTTCAAGGGATAAAAAGTAGTGCTAAAAATCGAAACTTTCGAATATTTTTAAATATTATAATACTTTTCTAAAGGATCTGTATAAAAAGTGTTATTAATGGATAGAGATTTCAAAGGGTATATGACCCTGATACTTTAGTTTTATGCTATTTTTGTTGTTGTTAAAAATATACTTTTTATATAGAGATGTTTACCCCCAAGGACTGACAAATTCACATGTTAAATTCCTTATTAAATTTTATTGAACACGTTTTATTTTTCTTTGTTTTTTGATATTTGTTGTTTCCGGAATTTTAACGAAGGTCTGTTTTGCAACTTTTCAACAACTTGGCAAGTCTGTGTATATAAAACTCTCTTATGAGACGTGCATAATTTTTAAGTTTATTTTTATTTGAATTTCGATAATTTTCGACAGGCTGCCGAAGAAAAAAAAAACTAAAAATTTAACTTTTTCTATCCCTGTTTGTATGCCCTAAATATCGAAGGATTCTTATTAAACAGGGGTGCCCAAAAGTTCCTTATGGAAGAGTAAACACCAATACATTTAAAGAATAACTAATTTTTAATCAATATTTTTTATTGTAAAAACCAATACATACAAAGAAAAAAAAATATTTCATATCATACGTTAAACAAAAACAAAATCTACATTGATGATCGCTGTCATCAATGTTTACCAGCAAAGCATACGAAAGTGTTGTTGCTTTGCACTTGCGTGTATACAGTGAAGAACGACAAAAAAACTAATAAGGCAATGTTGTTTGTGTATTTCGTATTGCTATTGCTGAGTGCTCTATGTGTATTAAAACACACAGCCTATAGCTTAGAGCATTTACAAAAACAAATGAGCATCAAGGGCATAGGGCTTGGGCACCCTTGTTATAAAATATATCCGAGTTTCATTAAAATCTGCGTGATTCAGCGCGTTTTTTTTTTGTTATTGCTTTACCACATCTAAGGCAGCAACTGCAAACTCTCCTTTAAAATGATAAAATTAACCGGAAAATAATATATTATGCGAAAAAGGTTATTTTGTGTGAAAAAATTAGAGCGAAATATTTTTCTTTCAAGGGAAATTATTGAAAAAAAAGCCGTAGCCTTCAGATTCATTTGAAAAATAATTGTTCAATTACGAATTTCATAATTCCATTTAAAAAGAACCAAATTCGAGCCATCAAATTCTACTTAAAACTCCTTTGATTGTTTGAAAAATCATTAACCGCATAATAATAATTTTTTCCCTTAACTTTGATTATAAGGCAAACTTTTTAAGCCGATTTAATGACATATTAGGTATTCGAAGTTCCATTGTTAATCTACAGTTTTTCAATTTAGAATTACAATTATAATCTAATAGATTTTAACCACGTTGGGCGCCAAAATGTAACCGAATATTTTGCTTATACAAAGTGGCCCAAAATTACCGAATGGGTTTGAGTTCATTATAATTTTTTATTTAAAACATTGTTAATCTAAGGTTTTTTAATTTAGAATTGCAATTATAATCGAAAAGATTTTAACCACGTTGGGCGCCAAAATGTAACCGACTATTTTGCTTATACAGAGTGGCCCAAAATTACCGAAAGGGTTTGAGTTCATTATAATTTTTTATTTAAAACATAATTAATAATTTTTTTTAAATACAGTATACGTATATTTATGCTTTTTCCAAAATATTTTCCATAATCTTTCACAGAACTTCAGGTGTTATGTTGTTGACTTCTTCGCGTTTATTGTTTTTTAATTGCTGGATGGTTCTAGGCTTATTAATATAGACTTTTTTCTTTCAAATAGCCCCAAGAGAAACATTCTGGAGCGGATAAATCTGGTAAACGCAGAGGCCAATTAAAATCGCTTATACGCGAAATATTTCGTTCACCAAAGATGTCGCGTAAAAGAGCCACTGTGTCCCTCGCAGTGTGCCTTGTGGCTCCATCCTGTTGGAACCATACTTGCGGATGGTTTTCCAGGGCTGCCCTTAAAAATTTTTCCAATATTGTCCGATATCGTTGTGTTGAATGTCTCCTGGTTGATGTTTCTCCTTCTTCCCGAATACTCTACTAAACCCGTTCATTAGTGTCGTCCATGTGCACCGTTCGTCGTCTGCCGGTACGAGGAAGGTTCCTTACTGCCCCTTGTTGTCGAAAATTTGCAACCAGAGGGTTTATTGTTCAATCTGACGGTCCAAGCAGCACAATCAAATTACGATATGCACGCTGAGTCAAAACAATGGACCGTCAATTTGAGAAATAAAATTCAACGATTTGGGCACGATGTTCAATTGTAAATTGTTCCATTTTAAATTCTCCTTCTTTACAAAATACTGAAAAGAAATAAAAAAAAAATTAGAATAAAAAAATTATAAGGAATTCAAACCCCTTCGGTAATTTTGAGCCACCCTGTACAAGAAAAATTTACGTTTTAAACCATTTAAAAATAAATTGCTCTAATTGTCAGTTAAATAGTGTGTTGGGTTTAATTTACTTTTCTCCTAGTTTAAGTTTTCTTATCTTTAATAATATATTTTCACTTTAGATAGGGTAGAATTTTTTTTAAATCTTCATTTACATAACCGAGCCTTTAGGGCCTTATGTGGTTAATTAAAGCTACTATCTAAATAACAAACTTCTAGATAAATCGTATGATTACAAATTTTATCCTAAATCTCTAACCGAGCACTAGCAACAAAGGCAGGCTATCGGCTCGTTGTAGCGAAAGCAAACCAGAGCCTCTGGTGGGAATCGAACCCACTACCCCCGCACTGATAAGCTAGCACGCTACCAACTAGCCTACCGGGGCTATTATTACCGGGTGGTAATAAGAGGTTTCATGCCCGATTAGACAGTTAAGTCTGACATTGAAAATATTAAAAATTAAAATAATTGAAAATATTAAATTCACCATTTTCTAAAAGCAAATTTAAATACCTTAAATCATTTACAATAGAGCTATTTATAGCATTTTGCTGTAGCAGTTTTTTTTCTCACGTGTAAATGTACCTTAAAGCAGTGACAAATTTTGTGTAATGCTTTCAATATAAAAATAAAGTGTTTACTGGGTTATTAAACCATTTCTTTAAACGATTCTTCTTATCTCATTACAAATATTTTTTTGTTTATATTTTACGTTGTGTTTTTTTATTATGATACAGTAGAATTTGGTTAAGACGAACTTCGGGAACCTAGACAAATTAGTTCGTTGTAAGCGAACTTTGTATTAACTGGGGTAAAATATGTTTCAACAAATTTTAATTATCTGTAAAATATTTAAAGTTTCTAAAACTATGTGAGATGTTCTTTTTAGGTACAAGATGTTTAGGAATAGAAAAATGAAATGAATGGGAAAATTATAAGTTTTTGTTAGTAAAAAAACACAGAAACAGTTATTAGAGACATCAGCCGATTGGAACGCATTTTCTGATCAGCTACAGCATGGAATTCCTTCAGGCTTGTTGTGGAAAACTTTTTAGGAAACAACAAAAGCCCGAATTATAAGGACATAGTTGAGGATCTGGTAAAGAACTATGAAGCCATGGGAGTGCACATGTCACTTAAAATACACTTTCTGGATTCTCATTTGGATTTTTTCCCTGAGAATTTAGGAGACGTGAGCGACGAACACGGCGAGCGCTTTCATCAGGAATTGAAGGCTATGGAACGACGCTATCAGGGCAACTATGACACGGCTATGATGGGTGACTATATTTGGACCCTAATACGTGAGACCGATTGCAGCGAATACAAAAAACAAAGAAGAAGTCAGCAGTTTTTCCACATGGCATAAAATGTACACTTATATCTTTGTTTTTACTCATTTTTTTGTGCGTTGATTTGCTTAATTTAATTAGTTAGTTTAATTTCGTTAGTTTAGCTAATTGTGCGATACATTGAGCATGTAGTGCTGTAAATAAATTAAAAAAAAATATACGAAGACTACTTTGTTTATTTTAAATTAAGTTCAAATGTATTTATTCGTTTGCGTTGGGTAGGTAAGCTGTGCAAATAATGAAAATCAAAAAATCGTGAAATAGCGGAATTTCGGTCGTTTACCAAAAAAATAATAAGTCGGCCATTTGTCATCAGATTTTGTTAAGTAAGGGCTTATTTTCTTTGGAAAAGTGTCAGCTATACGTAAAAAAATTAAAATCGCTGTTAACATCGCGTTTTACATTTTATATGAATTTTTATATGAATTTTTCAGCCACATTTTTACTAAAAAAACGCAGTTTTTTAACCTTTTTAAGCCGCCAACATCAAAACTACTAACCCGATTTGAAAATTTTCTGAGAATAAGTTGTAGACGGCTCAATTGTCTTTAATTTGAGTAGTAGTAGGATAAAATAGGTCAAAGAAGACTAAAGATATGCTCAAAATAGTAAGTGTACCTCCAAAAATTAAAAAAAAAAAATTAAAAAATTTGTATCTCGCAAACCAATCGACAGAAAAATTTTTAAAATTCATTTTCGTGTTCAGTAGGTCCAAATCCATGAGAAAAAGTATGCTAGAACCAAATAACAAAATGGCTGTTGCCTAGTGTAACATAACAGGATTGTAAACAATTTGGCCAATTCTTCAGATGGTGGGCACCAACTATTCTAAGATTTATCATCTCGCGCAATTACAGTGTTGCCATATTTGAAGCTCTTCATTTTTCACTACCTTTCATCTCTCCTCTATACCACTTTCCCAAGAAAGTATTAATTAGTAGGAAGAATTTTCTGAGTGTTGCCCTGACACTAAAAAAACTTTAGTCAGCCTCTCCAGAAAATTTAAGAATTTTGAGTTGTGACTTTTGTATTTTAGGTGCCTTTCCAACCCTTTCCGATCAACTCCAACAACTTCAGCACTTTCAAGTAAATTCGTATTAATCGAGAATTCATCTCAACTAAGTTTTACTGTAGTTAATTGTATTTTTTTCTTCATTTCCCGTTTGCTGCTGTTGTTTGACAAACGCCAAAAACAAAAATATTAAATGTTTAATATTTTTTTCTATCTCTCGTTTTATTTTTCGTTGCTTACGCACGCATTTTTAATGATTTGTTTATCCATCAGTTATTGTTATCAATTTTTAGTTACACAGTACACAGTAAAACCTTTCGATAATGGACTATCGCAATTTTAGATTAATTTTACCATCTAAATTTTATAAATTGATTTTAACTCTTAGGAAAAAAAACCTAGAAGCGCAGTCCTCCTTTTTAAGTGGTAAAAAGCAGGGGTAAAAAATTGACTGTTTCAAACAATCGCTACAAAGTGAATGGTATCTTAAAGACATATCAAATACTAGATTAATTTGGAATGGGCCGATACACCGCTATTAAGAATAGATCTTTTGTGCAGCCTCATTTTGCCCTAAATACACTGTAAGTACACAGAAAACCGCCCCAACTTAATTTTGAACCATAGAACACAGTCATATACTTCGTTTTAAAATATCGGGTCAAAGTCCAGAGATATTGCATTTTTAAGTTTGTATTGAATCGCAAGCTTTTTTTATACTATGTATGGGAAAAGGGTTCGAAAACTTTTTTGAAATAACATTTTTTATTGTTTTTAACAATGATAGCCGTCTATTTTCAGGTGAATACGAGGGTGGATCCATAAGTCCGTGACTTTTTGAATGAAACACAGTTTTTTTTTGCAAAAAAAAAAATATATTTTTCAACATAATATCCTTTTAGCTCAATACACTTAGTCCAACGTTTCTCCAATATTTGTATCCCTTCCAAAAAAATAGTATTTTTCAAAGTCCATAAAATAGCCATTTGTTTGATCAATTATTTCATCGTTGCAGCTAAATTTCTTACCACCGAGCCATTTCTTTAGGTTTGGAAATTGGAAATAGTCACTGGGGGCTAAATCCGGAGAAAAAGGCGAATGAGGGGGCAATTGGATTTTTGCCATGGTAACTAAGCTGTTACATGATTCCGTTGGTGGTCGATTTTAAGCAAACGCGGCAGCCATCTTGCGGAAAGCTTTCTCATACCCAAGTGATCGTTCAAAATTGAAACCACTGAGCCATTTGAGATGACTATGTCTTCCACAATCTATCGCATATACAATCTCCGATCGGCCAACACCATATCGTGAATTTTTTCAATTGTTTTGGGTGTCCAGAACGCTCGGCATCTTCCGTGCTTGTAAGGCCACAACGAAAGTCAGTAAAACACTTTTTTACCATTGAAATCGATGGTGCAGAGTTCCCTTTTCCTTGCTTTGATTGACGATTTTTTTTTCGCAACAAATAATGTTTAATGAGAACTCAAAATTCAGTTTTTTCCATTTTTTAAAAAAAATCTACGAGGTTGTATGTTTTGAACAGCTGTTAAACGCAAAGTAAATATTGGAACTTGCTCAAAATTTGACAGTAGTCTATTAAAAGGTGGTACTTGATGATAGCAGTATTGCATTTCATATAACTACGAGGGAAGTTCAAAAAGTCACGGACTTATTGATCCGATCCGCCCTCGTACAATTCAATTATTTTCAGTTTGTGTCACTATTTAGTCTAAACCAAAGATCCTCAAAACACCGCACATGTGCGTGTGCTTTCTCACAAATAAAGAGAACATGAGAAGATAATTTGTATTTTTATTAAATAAAAACATTTAGTCTCATTTGAGCATTCATGTGCGCAGGGAGTGTAGTCGATTGTTGCTTATATTCGGGGTTGCCATTATGATCTTAGATTATTAATAGGAGCAGGTTGTGTAGTCGCTTGTTACTAGACAAGACTGATCTAAATTTTTAATATAGAATGGAAAAATGCTTTTTTATTTGCCGAAAATTACTTTGGTAAAGCTGAGTGATAAGTAGGCCAACGCACTGTGATGCGTGATCAGACCTTGAAAAAGATAAATCTTTATTGAATTAATTCGCGAAAAAAAAATTTGTAAATCAGCGAGTTGATTCAATATTTTATAAATCAGATTTAAAATTATAGTTGATTAACCAATTTCATTTGAATTTTTTTTTGATTTAATTGAATCAAATCATTTCAAACATAATTATTTTTTTTTAATTCGCGAATTAAAAATAGATTAATTTGATTTGCGAATTAAAACAAAATAAAAAAACATTAAAATTGACTTGCAAATCGCGCTTAGTTTTCTAGATATTCGCCATTTTGTAAAATGCTAATTTTTTAAAATGACTGGTATCTCGAAAACTAAGCGAGATAGCAAAAAGGACAAAATTTTTGCTCTAGGAGAGTATTAAAATACTCCGATAATAAAAAAAAGGCCAAGTCCGGAAGACATCCCGAGGAGGCTGTCTTATAAAAATTTCATGAAACCTTTCGGTTTTAAAATTAAATTAATCGTGATTTAAAAAAAAAATATTTTAATTCGAGAATCAAATCATATTAGAAAATCAAAATAATTATTTTTTGATACGGGAATTAAATCAAAATCGATTTGATTCTTTGATTTAAAATTTAATTACCCATCTAAAAATCGAAATATATATGAGCATACATGATCATACATGGGCATGTATATGATCATACATGGGCATACATGGTCATATAAGTCCATACATTGTTCAATATATGACCATACATGATCTCATATATGATCATATATCTACGGATCCGAAATTTGAGGGTATATGGACGTATATGATCATATACGAGCATACATGAATAATATATGAGCATGTATGATAATATATGCACATATATCACCATATACCCTCAAATTTCGGATCCGAAGATATATGGTCATATATGAGATCATGTATGGACATATATGACCATGTATGATCATGTATGTTCATATATATTTCGATTTTTACATGGGTATTCAAATTTATTTATGTCCTTTGATGTATAATTATTAAAATCAACCTTATTCTTATAATAAGATAAAGATTGAAAGAAAGACATTGTCGCTTACGAGTATTAAATCTTAAAAAAACTTTTTATGAAAAAATAATAAATGATTGACAAGAATCTTACCGAACTGGTTTATTTTTGTTTATTTTTAAAGTAATTAAAAAATTATATAGAACTTTCCAAGCTTTCATGTTATGTTTATTTTACATCAAGTGTTTGTTTGAATATAAAATAATGTTATTTTTAATATATTTTTATCACACGTGGTGATTGTGTGGGTTTTTTTCGAATTTGTTCGGGGACAGCGACAAATATGTCTTGGCAACCCTGGCAGAGTGAGAAAAAATAAATTACGCTCAAAAACAAACAACCAACACAAACATAAATCTGAATGTATACGTGTGGGGATCACTGGTCTAAACAAAAAAATAAAATAAAATGGAAACCACAGCGTATACGTAATTTTTTAATTTAGTATTATGTATACGCAATTTTTCACATACTTCATATTATTAGAAAGATGGTTAAAAAAAATTCTTGATTATAATATTATTTTAGTTTAGGTGTTTTGGGGTTTACAGTGATATGTAGGCACCTTATGAAGCCAGTCACCCTACACGCCTCAGAGTTACAAATTTATTCGTCTTTCGACTTTGTTCGAATAAATCAATAAATCATTCGATCAATTGATTAAATCAAAAAAATTATTCCATTTATCGATCGAATAACGAATAAAAAAATGTTTTTTTTAAATTAATATTTTTATTAACAAAAAAAAAAAATAAACAATTCATAAAAAACCAAAAAATCAATTGTTTATTTTTATAGCTTTTGGTTTCTTTCTAACTTATTAACCCGAGAGTGACTTAAAAAGAAAGCAACTAATACAATTGTTTGTCAAAGATGTGTTTAGTAAGAACATAAAATAAATATTTGAAGCTCTATGATTGTTCAACATGTCCTTTGCTAACTACACATCGAGATTAATTACAATCAGGGCTATGACTACAATATTTTTAAATTTTCCTACATTTTGTATAAAATCATTAAAAATGTATAAGAAGAAATCAAAGCTTTTATTTAAAATATTAATTTTTCGATTAATTGACATTAATTAATCGATTTATTCGTTATTCGAAAATCATTATTTTAAAATTATTCAAACAAGAGTTTGCTTTTGTTTTATCGATTAATCGAATAATTATTCGATCGGTTGACAACTTTAGTATACATATATCCGCCAAAGAATTTTAGTCTTCTACCGCGAAGCCTAGAAAATACGCAGATTACATGTTCTGCCGTCTTAAATTACAATTCGCAGAACTTACAAGTGTTTTTATCAGACTCCTATACAGAAAAAATTTTTAATTATTTTTTTTTTATTTTTTGTTGTTTTTTAATTAGAAGTTTAATTTTATCAATTAAATTTTTAATTGATAATGAACTATTTACAAATATTTTAATTGACACTTGATTTTACTTTTTTCTGTGTAGTCCCTAAGTCAGCGGTTCCCACCAACTTTCACTTCACGAACTTTTTGAGACATTTTTACTGGCTGATGGACCCTCAAATTTTAACATGTTTTATATTTAAATAAAAACATTTAATTCCGAAGATTTCCAGAATAAATAGTAGTAGTCAAAAATATAAATTTTTTTTGCAAGAATCTGTCTTTTGAGGGTTTTTTTTATAAAAAAGCTTCTTAGTATCTGCGATTCTTTTATAGGAAAAATTGATTCTGATAATTTTTTTCGCATCTGAGAACGTTTTCTATATAAGAAATAATATTGTGTATACAGTTAAACAAAAAAATTGCCATTATTACCTTCTTATTTAAAAAAAAAATTTTTTTCGAACTTTTCCCAGATCTCTTTGGATGCATCTACGGACCCCCAAAGGGTCGCGACCGCCCATTTGGGAACCGTTGCCCTAAGTGGTACCTATAATTACAGTGTCCATATCAAATACTAAAGGGTGTCCCAAGAAGAACGCAATTTTTAAATTTTAAATAAAACACAGATATTTAAAAAAAAATCGTGAAACTTTATTATATCGTAAAGTAGACAGAATGAGGTTATGTATGGAACAATATATCGTGCAGATGGCCGCCGCGGCTTTGCTGGCATGCACGAGATCTTTTAATGAAATTTTCAATGACCGTTTTGCATGAATGCTGCGGTATTTCATTAATGCAGCGTCCAATTTCCTCTTTTAAGGCTTGAGTCGTCGTCGGCTTATTCGCGTAAACCATCGACTTCAAAAAACCCCAAAGAAAAAAATCTAATGGTGTTAAATCGCACGATCTAGGCGGCCAATTCTGATCTCCAAAACGCGAAATAACACGACCGGGAAATGACTGATGCAGCAATTAAATTGTTTCTCTAGCTGTATGACATGTGGCGCCGTCTTGTTGGAACCACATGCCCTCCACATTTATTTCTTCAATTCTAGGCAAGAAAAAACTGGTTATCATTTCACGATACCGAACACCATTGACTGTTTGCGCTTGACCTGCCTCATTTTCATAAAAAAAAGGTCCAATGATTCCTCCAGCCCAAAAACCACACCACACAGTGACACGTTGAGGATGCATTTGCTTCTCGTGAATCACTCGAGGATTTAGGCCTCGTCACTGAAGATGATTTTATCGGCAAAATCAGCATTTTCATGTTGTCTCTCCAATACCCAATTAACGAACTCCCTTCGCTGTCCATGGTCAGCTGGCTTCAGTTCCTGAGTCAATTGAACTTTGTATGCATGAAGATGCAAATCTTTCGTCAAAATTCGCTGCAAAGTGGATTTGGAGACACCAATTTGCTGAGCTCGGTGTCGAATTGAGGTGGATGGAGTTTGAGCGACATCATCACGTACAGATGCGACATTTTCGGTCGATCGACCTGGTCGATGGCGCGTTGTTGTCTTTACATCACTAACAGACCCAGTTTCGGCAAATTTATCCATTAATCTCTTTACAGTTGACTCTTTTGGAACATTATTGTGACCCCAAATTGATCGCAATTTGCGAACTGTAGCCGCAAAACTTTAACCATATTGGTAAAACAATTTCACAATGAGTATGCGTTGTTCATTCGTGTAGCGCTCCATTTTTACTAACCTCGTACCTTCCACTAGCAAACAATAACAATTGTTCAAATGTCAAACAATAACACTTCGAATGTTGACAGATTTAAAAATTGCGTTCTTCTTGGGACACCCTTTATAAATATTAAAAGGTTTTCAAACAAAATAGTTTTGAAAAAAATTAAACCCTCCCATAATTTCACAAAAATTTGAGAGTTCCACCTTTAGTAGTTTCAAATGGTTCTTGTTGTTTCTAATTAGATTTTGTTTCATTCTTCTTGTTTATATCATTCCTTTCTTCTTTTTTTAAGATCATTCCATACATTCCGCTCTAGAGAACTGTACACTTTTTTATTATAAAAAATGTTGGGTTTATTTTACTTATTTCCTAATTTAGCTTTTCTTATCTTTAATTAATTATTTCACTTTAGATTTAAAAGAATTTATTACTGCACACAGAAAAAATATTGTAAACCCAAGCAGGAACAATATTCAATTTAATAGAAACAGCTTTAAAATCAAACTAAAGTTTTTTTTTTCTAATTTAAATATGTGTCAACTTATTTCACATTCATTTATTCACTTTTTTCCTCAGGTCTAGTTTAATTCCCTCACAATAGCCTATCTTTAGGGCAATTTCTTCGCTCCTAAGGTTGTCCGTTATTAAGCAGATTGACTGTTTTTATATCATATTTTTCTTTTTTATATGAAATATTTTTAAAAAGACACACATTTTTTATGATATATTTATGTATATTTTTTCTGACATAATGATTGATAGTGAAATTTTAAAGAATAACAGTACTCGTAAAATGCCGTAGATACTTTACAAATTATTATTTTAAGACAGAAAACAGTTTATGAAGACATAAGGGAAAATGACAAATTGTTGCATACTTTAAGACGTTTCTTTATATTAAATGCATCAAATTCTCTCAAGAAAGGATATTACTAATATAGGATTTCTGCTTATAATAGAAAATTATGTAAAAGCTAAACGCAATAACATAAGTTTAGTCTCGGCGTTTATACCCAATTTACATAGAGAAGTTAATTTAGTAAAAGTAGGATTAACTGTTTAGTCGAACACTAAACCAGCCGATTAAATCAAGGGTGCCCAAGCCCTATGCGATTGAGGCTCATTTGTTTTTGTAAAAGCGCTTAGCTATAGGCTGTGTGTTTTAATACACATAGAGCACTCAGCAATAGCAATACGAAATGCACAAACAACTTTGCCTTATTAGTTTTTTCCATTCTTCACTGTATACACGCAAGTGCAAAGCAACAACACTTTCGTATGCTTTGCTGGTAAACATTGACGACAGCGATCATCAATGTAGATTTTGTTTAACGTATAATATGAAATATATTTTTATTTTCTTTTTTCTTTGTATGTATTGGTTTTTACAATAAAAAATATTAAATAAAAATTAGTTATTCTTTAAATGTATTTGTGTTTACTCTTCCATAAGGAACTTTTGGGCACCCCTGGATTAAACCATAATAAAATATGTTTAATAGTTAATATTGTGCAACTCTGTATTCATACTACTAATTGTGTACAACTCTATGTTTTGTTATAACACACAAAAGCTGTGTTTATGCGGGTAGCTATCGACGTTGGCTTCTGTCATTGCCATACAAATTTGACATAAGTAAAGTAAAACATTAACACTAAATGTTGGCTTATGTTAAATTTTTTATGGGAATAATATAATAATTTGATAGCTTGCCGCATAAACACAGCTAGTGTTAGATAAAAATATTTTGACGCTGTCGATAACGTTGACATTTTCCACTTTCATCTTTTGCCGGATCGCCACCTTGGAATTTTATACTGAAAAACGTAAACTTTTACGGTGATAAGCCCTACCGTTAATTTTAACGGCGCGGTGTTTGACCGCGATCGCAAACAGACGTTCTGTTCTAAATAAAAAGAAAAAAAAAAAACAAAAACAACTATTAATATTTAAAAAAAGGGATTAGTAAATTCTTCAACAGAACTGTTAATCCCACAAAAACAATTTCTGTGCAAGTAATGCTCACGTATAACTTGCACATGTTTAAAAACAACAATAGAGCAACGAAAAAATGGTAAACCTAAGTGATGAAAGTAGTGATGAAGCTATTGAAGAGCAAAACAAAAGTCAAGACAGCAGTAATGAAGCTGAACTAATTTGGCAGAGTGTACCATCAACAAAACGTAAACGAGTAGAATCACCACAGAAACAACAAAAAAGAGTGAGCTTATTTGATCAACCAAGTACTTCATCCAACAACAGATATGCAGCCCTTGATACTGAAGACGGAGAGGTAGACGAAAATCCTGAAATAACACCAAAACCTCCAGCAATTTACATTCCAAATGTACATAATATAAATCTTATGGTAAAACAATTAAGTAATGTAATTCTTAACTCTGATTTTAGCTATAAGTCTTTAAGAGAAGGTCAGGTTCGTTTAATGATTAAATCTGTTGATGCTTATAGAAAAGTTATTAAATATTTAGAAAGTTCAAATGTAAATTTTCATACTTATCAATTAAAACAAGAAAGATCCTATAGAATTGTTATTAAAGGTCTTCACCATACTACACCTACTGAAGATATTAAGGCCCAACTTATAGTAAAAGGTTATTCAGTTAGATCTGTTACAAATGCTAAGAGCCGTGTTTCAAAAGAGCCTCTTTCAATGTTTTTCGTTGATTTAGATCCGAATCCTAACAATAAAACAATATATGATATTAAGCACATAAATCATGCTATTGTTAAAATTGAGCCACCAATAAGAACTAATGATTTAGTACAATGTCATCGTTGTCAACAATTTGGACACACAAAATCATATTGTAAAAACCCATTTAGATGTGTAAAGTGCGGCATGGATCATTCATCTGCGGAATGCAAAAAAACATTAGAAACTCCACCGCGTTGTGTGCATTGTTTATCGAATCATACAGCAAGTTACAAAGGTTGTAAAGTTTATCAAAACCTTGTTGCAAACAGATCAAATAGGCAAAGAAACTATTCAAATGGCCAAAGAAATGCCAATTTTAATATGAATTCTAATGAATATCCTCAATTAAATGGTAATTCAAACAGTCAACCAAATCAAAACAGATATAAAGTATCATTTTCAGAAGCGGTAAAATCTTCAGATTCCAACGAAAGCTCCCGTATGGATAGACTTGAAAGAATGATGGAAAACCTAATGAATATGATGTCAATGTTAATGACTAAACTATGCAATTAAATTTGAGAATAGCAATATGGAATGCCAATGGGCTTTCTAGTCATAAAAATGAAACTGAGATTTTTCTTAGAAATAATTATATTGATATATTTTTAATTTCCGAAACACACTTTACAAAAAAAACCTTTTTTAAAATAAATAATTATGATACCATTACTGCTAATCATCCGGATGAAAAAGCCCACGCAGGTGCAGCTATTTTAATAAAATCTAATATAAAATATGAAATTTTAGATCCAATTACAAAACCATTTTTACAAGCAGCTGGTGTTAAAGTTACGTACGATAATAGTACTGTAAATATATTTTCAATTTATTTTCCACCAAAACATAATGTTAAATGCTTACAATACGAAGACTTTTTTAAGAATATTGGTCAAAAATTTATTGTTGGTGGTGATTTTAATGCCAAACATCCTTGGTGGGGATCTCGTCTTTCAAACCCTAAAGGAAAGGAGCTTTATAAGTGTATTATAAAAAACCACTATTCATCATTATCAACAGGAAGTCCTACATACTGGCCTAGTGGTTCTGCCAAAATACCAGACCTTTTAGATTTCGTTATTTATAATGGCATACCCAGATCTTTTTTGGATATTATAGATAGTGCTGACTTAAGTTCTGATCACAGTCCAATAATCGTCACCTTAAGCGTAGCTCTTCATACTGTAGCAAAAAAGTCAAAAATAATTACCGCTAAAACAGATATGGAATATTTTGGGCATTGGTTAGAGCAAAACTTAAATTTAAATACACCTATTAAAACAGGCTGTGAGTTGGAAGATGCTGTCGAATCATTTACCAGATTAATTCATGAGGCAGCATTTATCTCAACACCCCAAAATGTCGAAAGTAATGGCAATAATGTTAGAATATCCGCTGAAATTAGAAAACTTATTGTTGAAAAAAGAAGATTACGGAGATTATATCAAAGTACAAGAAATTTATTAGATAAAGCCAACTTTAACAGAGCATCTCAATATTTAAAAAAAAGGTTGAAAGAATATAAAAATGATTTGGTGAAAACCTTTTTAAAGAATCTTGATGTAACAAGAAATGACGAGCATAGTCTATGGAAAGCTACAAGATATCTCAAACGTCCAACAAAGAGGAACATACCGATAAAAGATGCTAATGGAGACTGGTGTAGATCTGATATTAGCAAAGCTAACGCATTTAAAGAACACTTAGAACAAACTTTCCAGCCCTTTGTGTTAAATAGCTCTATAGATAGATGTGAAATTGAAAATTTTCTAGATGTACCTTGCCAAATGGATCGTCCGATTAGGCATGTAACTCCATCAGAAGTGCAAAATGCTATAAACAAACTTAACAACACAAAATCTCCAGGTTTTGACAATATCGACTCCAGAGTAATTAAATCTTTGCCTAGAAAAGGTGTACTTTTTCTTACGACCATATACAACTCCATTTTGAGATTAAATCACTTTCCATCACAATGGAAATATGCAGAAATTGTTATGATACTTAAACCTAATAAACCGGAAAATGCAGTTACATCTTACAGACCAATAAGCTTATTATCTACATTTTCTAAGATTTTTGAAAGACTACTTCTTAGAAGACTGCTTCCCATAATAGAAAAACAGAACATAATTCCGGAATATCAGTTTGGATTCAGGCTCAGACATGGTACGCCAGAACAATGTCATAGAATTGTCGATGTCATTACCAACACTTTAGAAAAAAAATTGTACTGTTCCGCTGTATTTTTAGATGTTCAACAAGCCTTCGATAGAGTGTGGCATATTGGACTATTGTACAAACTAAAAAAGCTCATTCCTGCACCATTTTATCTGTTGCTGAAATCTTATATTGATGAAAGATATTTCTACGTAAGTATCAATGGTGAAAATTCAAATTTTGGACAAATTAAATCTGGTATACCACAGGGCAGCGTACTTGGTCCAGTACTATATACAATATTCACATCAGACATGCCTACTTTGGATGAGCTAACTATTGCTACTTATGCAGATGACACTGCTATATTAGCTTCTAATGAATCGCCAATTGTAGCTTCTGAATTGGTGCAAAATGAGTTAAATCTGATACAAGATTGGTTACAAAAATGGAACGTAAAAGTAAATACAGAAAAGTCAATCCATATAACGTTTACGTTAAGGAAAAATGATTGTCCACCTGTATATTTAAATGGTGCTAGCATACCGATAAGTAACAACGTAAAGTATTTGGGGCTTCATCTCGATAGAAGGCTAACATGGAAGGAACATGTAAAAAAGAAACGTGAGCACTTAAATATTAAAACCAGAAAAATGTATTGGCTGTTAGGACCAAGTTCAGAATTAAGTTTAGAAAACAAAGTCATCTTATATAAAGCAATTATTAAGCCAGTTTGGACTTATGGTGTCCAACTATGGGGGACTACCAGTCATTCAAACATTGAAATTTTGCAGAGATTTCAATCAAAAACCTTACGATTATTAACAAATGCACCCTGGTTTATGAATAACAATAACATACACAATGATCTTAGAATTCCAAAAGTTAAAGATGAAATTAGCAGTTTTAGTGAAAGATACCTTAATAGACTTAGCAACCACCCAAATACATTGGCTATTAATCTGTTAGATGATAGTGACGAAATACATAGGTTAAAAAGGTTTCATGTACTTGACCTACCCTTTAGGAAATAGTAAAATGTAAATATGTATGTATATAAATATGTAAATAATACAATTTGTAATTTTTTTTTTTTTTATTGAGTTCATTGGAACTCAGTATCTAAGTTAATAATAATTATTATACCATTTGCTTATTATTTTAATTTTGTAAAATAGATTGCAAATAAAGATGAAATGAAAAAAAAAAAAAAAAAGATATCAATAAATTAACCGAAACCCAGTGTTAAATGTCAAGTTAAATGTTTAGCTGTCAGAAGATTAAAAAGTGGTTTAAATTTAATCAAGTAGATTAATTTTGCTGGCCGTTTACAATTATTAACAGGACTTGAAGTAGCTAGAGCCCAAGAAGATGTTTTGTGGGCCCAACAACAATTTTTTTTTGAGAAAATTACCAAATTAAACCAGTTCCAGTCACGCAAGTTTGAGCAGTAGAATGCTTGTTAATACAATTCACTTCATTGAGAATCTGTACAGTAATTTTCGGACTTCACATTTCGTTAACTACGAATTCCGTGGAAAATCTGTGAGCCTCTAAATCCATATGAATCTGAATTAAAACTCTTTGTTAGTTTAATTTAAAAACGTGCGCCGAAATCACACGCAGAGAAAAAACATGGTTGCAATATGATCACTGCTACTATATTGTGCTTGCTGCAATTGGATATGGTTGTTACAACCAAGTTATTGGTTTTCTAACCATCAACATGGTCTCTACCATTATTATTTAGTTAATATTTTACTATTTTGTGATTGGCACCTTCTATTTTATATCATGATTGGCTGTAACCATACTGTGGTAACAAAAATTCTGACTATGAAAAAAATATGATGATTATGCAACGATAAATTGCTGGCAACAATCAATAAATAATTATACAATCAAAGAAAAAAGTTCTCAAAGTCTATGATTTTTTCGTTAACAAATTTTCTTCAAAAATATTAAGTTTTTTTTAGAAAAAACATTTCTAAAGGAAATATTCTTAAATTTAAAGAGCTTTTTCATAGTTTCTAAGAACTTTTCCCTTAAAAAATTTTCTTAGATTATGGGCCATATAATCATAATATAGTTATGAGGGACCATAACATGATAACATTTTGAGAATATTATGATTATGTGCGATCATATTATGATAAATTCAATATAAAATGTTTATTTAGGACCATAATATAGTAATTTTTGAATCATAATATATTTGTAGGGACTATATTTTGGCAAAAATATAGTTATTTTATTATCATAATATGATAACCATAATATAGTACGATTATGGTTGGCACAACCATAAACCCAAAAATATATGATGCTCTTCGAATATGATTGACCCAACTATGTTTTTTCTTTGCGTGCATAGGACGTTAATAAAATCTTTAAAAGGTTTTGTAATATCATATGTTTTATATTGGCGCCCAACGATATTTCTTAAAACAATTAAATGAAATGTATACTTCTTATCCAGAGCCAAATAGAATTTGTAGTTTATTTTGTAACTCCAAAGTTTAGTACCAATACTAGTTTTATAAAAGGCTTTAAGATACAGATTCAGAAGTTAATTGAAAGAAACTTGACTTTCTGATTCTTCTAGGATTTCCTCAACAGTATAGCGATATTTAGAACTGGATTAAAAGTGAATTCAGAATTTACTTTTTAATTGCAAATCTAAATATTTTACAGTAAGAATTAAAAACTTGCTATAAATTGTTATAATAACAATATCTGATTCAAAAGTTCTATTATTTTTTAACACAAAATCAGCTGTTTTTATTTATAACCTCAACATTATCTACTAAGAAACTATATGTTATTTGCAGGGCTGGAAAGGTCATCAAAAATATGTGCTTAAAAAATGTAAAATATGCATTTAAAAGAAAATATGCAAAGAAAAAAAATCAAAATGCCATACAAAAATGTGTACTAAATTAAAGAAAATCATTTTTTTAAAATGAAATCCAATATAATTTTTTTTTAGTAAAAAAATATTTTTTTTTTTAAGAAAATATCCAAAAATATGTATTAAAAATCATTAAATATGCAGAAAAAAATATGTACTTCAAAGCAAAAATATACAACAACAAATCGATGTGCCATTTTCCAAGCAAATTCTTTGATTCATAAAATTATTTTGTAAAAATTGTGTTTGCCCTATATCACTATCATTATCATTATTATTTTATATGACCTCCGTAGGGCGCCAAATTAAAATCTATACTTGCATTTGTATTTAAATTTTAATCTTATACAATGTAAGACAGTCTAAACTCGATTTTTTTTTATAAAATTCACTTATAAATTTCTGATTAACTTACTAATTATCCCTATTATTATTGTTTTCTTTAGCTCGCTATGTAACAATTAACATTTTCCTAAACAAGAATAATTAGTCATCCAATGCTGTTTTTATTTTATAAACCAATCATAATGTTTTAACATTTCTGGTGGATTTCTTGCTAAATAATTTTCAATTTTTTTCGTACAAGAATTGAAAAAAAATCAATACTTACTTTGAAAAATTCAAGCACGTTTTTTCCATGTGAATTTTATATGAGTCCTAATTTCACTTTCTTTTTTATGGATTTCTTTGTATGGATTTCCTTTGCTTCGTTTCAAGTTATAGATGTAAAACAAAATAAAAAGTAAATGGTGGAAAAACAAAAGCATTCTTGGAATATAAAAATGAAAAAAAAAACAACAACAAATTTATATATAAAATTTTCCAAGTTTTGCAAAAAAAAAAGAACACACACACACACACACACACACACATATGTAAGAATGCACAGTGTCCTAAGTTAACTATGTTTAAAGTTTAACCGACTTTCTTTAAATTTGACACATCTTGTCAAAATTTTAATCAATTATGCTTTGCCAAATTGGATGAAATTTTTTGATTTCCATTAAAAAATATTTGGTAATTTTTTAAGTGAAAAAAAAATAAATCAAAATTGAAATTCACAAATCAAAATTCATATTGATAAATAACTCAATAAATGGCAACCTTTCGAAATGTTCACATGCTTGTAATTTCGGTCTGTAAGATCAAAACTTTAATTACGACTAAGGGAAATTTCATAGTAATTTGAACAACCGGTAAACAAAAAAAAAAATGACAGAATTATTTTCAAAATATTTTGATTCTGCCCCACTGTAATCTAAATGCTTATGCAGGACAAAGAATATAAAAAATGCTACACATTTACACAATTTTCTTTATGTTCTTTTTCAACTTTATATTAGTTTTTTTTTTTGCTACGAAAGAAAAATGTAGATTTTTTATACCTATTCTAAGAATTTTTAATGGTTTCGATTTAACAATTCATAAAAAAAGTAAACTATTCTTTTGTCGCAAAGTTTGTTATACTAAATATTTGCTACGAAAAACCTGTTGAGTTTATTTGTTTTAAGTTACAAGGATTTAATTTGTTTTTGGTGAAAACTAAAATATATATCGTGACCTGTGTGTGATATCACATGGAATCATATTTGAAGAGCATCATATATTTTTGGGTTTATGGTTGTGCCAACCATAATCGTACTATATTATGGTTATCATATTATGATAATAAAATAACCATATTTTTACCATAATATGGTCCCTACAGTTATATTATAATTCAAAAATTACCATATTATGGTCCTAAATAAACATTTTTTATATTCAATTTATCATAATATGATCGCACGTAATCATAGTATACTCAAAATGTTATCATATTATGGTCCCTCATAACTGTATTATGATTCCTGGATTATCATAATATGATCCATAATCTAAGAAAATTTATTAAAGGAAAAGTTCTTAGAAACTATGAAAAAGCTCTTTAAATTTAAGAATATTTCCTTTAGAAATATTTTTTTAAGGACTTTTTGAAGAAAAATTGTTAAGCATTTTATCGTTGCATAATTATCATATTTGTTTCATAGTCAGAATTTTTGTTACCACAGTATGGTTACAGCCAATCATGATATAAAATAGAAGGTGCCAATCATAAAATAGTAAAATATTTACTAAATAATGATGGTAGCAACCATGTTGATGGCTAGAAAACCAATAACTTGGTTGTGACAACCATACCCGATTGCAGCAAGTACAATATAGTAGCAGTGATCATATTGCAACCATGTTTTTTCTCTGTGTGTAGGTTATTTAAACGAAATCTTTTAAAAATTTACAATGAATACCTAGTAATTCAATGCTGTCGATAATGGCGTCAAACTTACTTTGAAGACGAATTTTGACATTTGGCTCCAGAAGAACAAAATTTTTTAAATGGTACATTTTCGCCCTTGTATCATGTTTGGCACATTTACATCTCACGTTTTCCGCTATTGTAATAAAGCCTTTAACATATTCAGAGTTCTTTCCTCATTATTTTTTTTTTTACAATATATTTTACAATGTCCAAATTTGGGCGTCAAAATTAGAAAATCTTAAAAAGATCTATTATACATATTTAGGCGGTCCTAGCATTTGCATTTGGAACAGAGGCAAATTTGTCGATCTTATCTATTTAGAATCTGTTACATTAAAGTTTCACGTTGGACGATCTTATATTACCAGAATATGAAACATTTTGTTTGAAAGTTGGGCGCCAAAATGAGAAAAGTGTTTATAATAATAAAATTTGTTTTATTTCGGAGATCAATATTAAGCCCTTTTATTAGCATACAAAACAAAGGCTCATTGGTTAATTTGTATTTCTAGAGTCTATTGCACTCAGGTCTCAAGTTGGGCGCCAAAATGATAAAATCTGTAAATACATTACCATTTAATTGCTATACGACCTATTTTCAGTTACAATACAACGTACTTTACCTTAACATAATATGTTTTATTTTTGGTCTTAAATTATGCGTCCAAATGACAAAGACTTATAAGTTATTTTTTACTCCACACTTTGGTAGCATTTTTATTATTTCTTCTCATGCCCATTGAGGATTCTATTTTCGCTATCTAAAATTGTAGCAATAGCATCATATAATTTCCAGCTGTGTGTATTCACTTACAGATTTTCTTTCTCTCTCTCTCTTCTGTTATTTTCTCCAAAAACCTCGATTACTTTGATGACGTTATGAAATGCATTGATGACGGTTGTATTAATAATTTATATTAATGCTGACATTGTGTTCTTTTACAGTGGTAATGTAAACATGCAATATTCTTGTTTAAATTAGTTATTAAAGTACTAACTTGTCCTTGATTTACGTCATATAGAAAAACTAGGTTTCGTTTTGCGTAAAATGCAGAATAATACTTTATTCTTCCGCTTGTCAGACAATTATTAAATAGTTGTCATAGTATTTATATTAATAACAGTTTTCAAATAGTATGCAATTATTTTAATTATATTTAATTGAATTAATTAAAAAAATGAAAAGAAATGACTGTTGATTCTACATGAATTAAATAGCGTCTAACACAATAATGCCCAAAATGTAGACATATTTGCCAAAAGTGGATATACGAAAATGTCATATTGCCCAACTACAATATCATAATATGTAAACAAAATTGTTGGGCTTTTTACAATTTCTTAAATTATGCAATTTTCGAAAATAATATGGTTTTCATTGTCATGATTTCACGTTTCTCCCAAAAACAATCTTTGGTGGAATGTCAATATCTTTATGTTTAATTATTTTATATTTGTTAAGTTAGAAAAATATAAGTTTTTTTTTATAATTTCAAATGTTTTATTTTACTAAAACTTTATTCCAGCATTGACTTAAAGCATAGTAGACTAGACATGCTTTTCTAGTGAAAAAATTTCAGCCAAATTTTAAAGGATTTAGTGTCGGCCCAGAATAACAACATGATGTATTTTTCCATACAAATATAAACTATTTTATTTTCAAAATGTTTTTTCTTATTTTCCTGTTTGTTGTTTCTAATGCTCTTAACAGAGTTTCCACATTTTAAAAGTTTTTTGTAAACAAAAAACATGTGAAGAATTAAATTAGCATACGATATTCTATGTTTCCTATGTTCTCTTTGTATACTCGCGACCATATAAGTATTTTCGTTTCTATTTTTTTGTATTAAAATAATTATTTATTTTTATTGTTTTTTATAAAATCAAAATGTAAAAACCAAAAAACAAAATTGGGTCTTTAACAAGGAAAGGAGATACTGAAGAATAAAAAATCCCTACGATACTCTTTACACTAAAATTAATATGGCAGTTTGTGCATTCACCGTCACACGTTGTTATTTTGGGAGCCTTTTCTCTCATAGCAACATTCGTTGTATGTCACGTTCTTATTCTGGGCCGACACTTAAGTTTTAGAAGTGTTATCAGTTTATAGTGAGTTCATTATAAAGTGCTGCCAAATTTATTTATTTATTTATAAATTTAAAATGTGTAGACGAATCTTAATATAAATAAAATTTGCTGTATTTATTAAAGAAAATACAAAATTATTTACTATTTATATCCTCTTAATCTGATTCTCTTTTTTAATCTGATTTTCTTTTTTGGCGGTACTCAAAATAAAACAGATTTTCTTGCATTCATTAGTTATAAGATTTTCTTTTTATTAACACACTTAAAGAGGTGAAATATTGCATCGTACTATCCTCTATTGTTGTATTTTGTTTTTAAATTAAATTTATCAACTCTGATTCTAATAGCACAATATTTAAATACTAAAAATTTATAAAGTTTTTTTTGTTTTTTTATTTGCAGTGAGAATGTGGGACTATCATGCAATAGAACAAGTAAGAATATTATTGTTAGTAAACACTTACCCTATTCTTAACCTTAAAATTCGCTAACGAAATAAATTAAAATACTGTTAACCCTCAAATCATCATAAAGAAATAACCTAAAAGTTTTATAAATGAAAATTTAAAGTTTGCTTGTATCGGCCAGCTATATTTGTTGACACACAAGCAAAAGGGTTAACATAGTAACGGTCCGTTAATATAGTTACGGTCGTTAACTCTAAAATACCACAAACAAAATAACTTAAAATTCCGTTAACCTTAAAACAACCTAACCAAATAATTTAAAATACCATTGAACCTTTAATAACCTAACAAATAATAGCAGTGTTTGTGCGGTAATTTAGTTATGGTCGAAAATCTCACATAAATTTGACATATGTTCACGTTAGGAATTAACAAGTAGAATTATTGACGTTATTCTTAACCTCTTCTACAGGGGTGCTATCAGTTTATAGTGAATGTTTTTGTTAAAACCTTGCCGCACAAACATAATAACATAAATGTAAAATATCGGTACCTTACGATGATTTACGATGTAGCTGGGTTAAGTAATCTGTATCTCCAGCACCGCGACCAAGTAGATCTATTGTGCACCCTCTAGTATTTTCCTCAGTTGTTCTCCAGTGCAGCCTTGAGTAGCAGTACAATGTTCTTCACTTCCAGCTTCTTGTAGTTTTCCTCCATGAAATCAGGTCTGCCAAATGTGATAAATCGTAGGTATGCAAAGGCAGGACATTTAGCCATTACATGCTGCATGGTCTCCACATCTTCCATACAATATCTGCATGTTGTATCTTGATCATGCCCCATTTTGTTAAGGATGTAATTACATGGATAGTGCCCTGTGAGTGCTCCGCATAGGAGTCTTAGATTTGGTCTGTTCATCTGAAGGGCTTCTCTGCTCCTCTTTTCATTGTATGACAAGAATTTCTTTGAATGTTTCAGTGGTTTCTGTTTGTTCCAATATCCAATGGACTTCGTCTTGATCAGATCCGATATCATATTTGTGATGTCATTTTTCGTGAAACCAAATTGAGGACACGGGTCTATAAATGGCAGTTCCGCACCTAGTCTCGCTTGTTCATCATCTTTTTCATTGCCTTCATGCCCACTGTGACCTGGAACCCAAATAAGTGTTACCTTATTATTGGTCGCCAGTTGGTTGAGGGCTTTATGGTATTCTAGCACTGATCTATGGGGATAGATGGGATTTTTCATGGCTTTTATAACAGCCTGGCTGTCCGACATTAAGTTTATCTTTGTTCTCACAACATTCCTATCCAGAAGTTCGGTCGTTGCTGTATAGATAGCATATAATTCTGCAGTAAATATACATAGTTTAATCTTTGCCCAGAGGTATGTGAATTCTGCACCTAGGTCCGTATACACCGGCTCCAACTCCGCTAAAAGTTTTGGATCCGTCAGTATACCACTTCTGTGCATCTTCCTTCAAACATGGGGGATCAAGTTCCCATTCTTATCTTGTTGGAATTTGAACTTTGTATTCTCTTCCTAGTTTAATCACTGGATTTATTTGATCACTACATAGTGTCATGTTCTTTATGGAACTGGTGACCATAAAAGCCTCAGATGGCTTTTATGCTCACCTTCTTTGAACTTAAATAGTTTGTGGAGTTCGATTGCTTGCTTCTCCCTGTATCGCGAGGTGCAAAGGATCCAGGTTCAAAATCACCTTCAGTGATGCAGTTGGAGTCGAACTCATCGCAGCTGTATTGTTCAGACATGCTAGTCTTTGAATCTTCGATAGCTTCTGCTGAGCTGTTTTCTGTGTTGTCTTTTCCCACCACATGACCGATCCGTATAATATGCTGGGGAGAATCATTTGTTTGTATGTCCACATCGACATTTTTGGGCTTAAGCCCCACGATTTGCCTAACAGTTGTTTCCTAGCCCAAATTATTTTTACGGCTTTTTTGCTTATTGTCTTCAGATAAGAATTCCAGGTGATCCAGGACTATTCCTCTCGCCTCCTCTTTGAATGGTACTTCAATGTCCTTTATATACAGCCTAGGTAAATTTAAATTGTGGTTTTCGTAGGATTTATAGAAAGTCCTTCATTTTAACACCATTCCCATGTTAATTTAGGTGCATTGTGCATTTGGTCTCCAATCGTATCATTATGTGTGCCACTCACTGTAAAACCTCGTCGATTCAGTTTAACTAGTGGATCATCTACTAGAATCGACCACAGAAGCGGAGATAGTACCCCACCTTGAGGGCATCCTTTTATCGTTGTGATCCTTCTAATGGTGTCACCAAGATTCGCTATAATTTGTCTCCCCGAGAGTACCTTGTTTACCCACCCAGTTATATGTAGATCAGAATCCAACTTCATCAAGGCCTTCTCCATAGATTGATAGCTAGCATTATCAAAGGCGCCCTCAATGTCCATAAATGAGCATAGGGCAATACCTTTATATTCCATAGCCCTTTCAATCATTGAGGTAAGCTTATGGACGGATGTTATCATCGATTTGCCCTTCTGATAGGCAAATTGAAGCCTGTGCAAACGTTTTCTCAAGAGGAGTGCATAGAGATCATAGAACATAGAGATCTATAATCTTCTCCATTGTCTTCAGCATAAAAGATGAAAGGCTAATTGGCCGATAAGATTTCGGGAGGTTAGCAGGTTTATTACCACCCTTTGGAAGGAACACTACCTTAACCTCCGTCCATTTGGTTGGTATATAGCTAAGCCAAAGGCCTTAAAATAACATCTACCTTAAAATAACCTCTAACGAAATCATTTTGAAATTCCGTTATCCAATAACACTAACTGTATGAAACGATTACCAGCCTTGAACAAAAGTAATGCGGTCATCTTACTTTTAAAGTATTACATAGATTTATCCATTCTCCTCAACTAAACACAAAACTATATACATATTTTTATCATCATGCTTTCATCACTTTCACAATCCTTTGACAATCACTTAAGTATAGTATACGGCATTAAAAAAAAGAAATTCCCTTAAATAGAAATTGTAGCAAACTAAAATGTTTTTGTGTCAACGTCATTTTCATAAATAAAGTGATGGTTACCATATGGATGCAGTAAAATAAGATAAGTAACAAATGCAAAAGTTTCTGTTCTATGGGAACTAAAATTTGTTGAAACATTAAAAAAATTAAAAAAAAGTAGATGAGATAAAAATGAGTGTATCTCTCTACATATGTATGTCACCAGTTAATGATTACAAAGAAGTGATTTTATTGTTTCATAGTAATGACTACGAATTCAAATGTGACCAACTACTTTAACTTATTGAATTCAATCGAAAGTTCTACTACAAACAAAAATCGGAAGTATTTCAACTAATAAAGTTTTTTCGCACACAATATGCAGAAACTAGTAACACTTTACGAAGAAAATCCTTTAGATTCTGGTGACTTTTCCAATAGAAAAACCCTCGGATTCTAAGGATCTTTTTTCTACAAAAAAACCTTCAGATTCTAAGAACTTTGTCCTTTAGGAAAAACCTTCAGATTCTGAGAACTCTTTTTATAGAAAATCCTACAGATTCTGAGAACTTCTTCCAAAAGTTTCTATGAAAAAAATAACGAAAGATTGTAAGCCTTTTTTTTTCTATTGCTTATAAGAAATTTTTCTATAGAAAACCCTAAGAAAAAAACCGAAAGATTCTGGGCCCTTTTTCTTATAGCTTCTAAGGATTTTTTTCTATAGAAAAATCCTCAGATTCTGAAGATTTTTTCTATAGAAAACAACACACATTCTAAGGACTTTTTCCTATACCAAAATCTTCAGATTCTGAGAACTTTTTCTTATAGAAAAACCTTCAAATTCTAAGGACTTTTTTTCCAAAGAAAATCCAAATGATTCGAAAGACTATTTCCTATAGAAAAATCCTCAAAATCTAAAGACTTTTTCATATAAAAAAAACAAGGATTCTTTCCTTTAGAAAAATTTTCAGATTCTAAGAACTTTAACTCAAAATCTAAACACTTTTTCATATAAAAAAACAAAAATTCTTTTCTTTTGAAAATTTTCAGATTCTAAGAACTTTAACTCAAAATCTAAACACTTTTTCATACAAAAAAAAACAAAGATTCTTTCCTATAGAAAAATTTCCAGATTCTAAGAACTTTATTCTATAGAAATCCTTTAGAATCTGAGTAATTTTTCTTATAGAAAATACCTTAGATTCTGCACACATAATATGTGACCTTCTCCGAGAAAAGGAACCTAGTGTGTGAAATTGAAGTTTTGAGAAAAACGCATTAAAAGTTTTATAACGCATTATCACTGTGAACACACCTTCAGTTGGGAGATGCGATTTGGTATGGTTAGTTATGATTGGGTGCCGACTTTGGTGTCGTCATGCCTTTGTGGTGACGTATTTTTTTTTGCTTTTAGTGTGACAATACCTTTGCTATTGTTGCTGCTCTGTTCGTTCTGAGCTATCTGTTCGCTCTCAGCAAAGGGTTGATGTGCGTATACTAAAACAATGAACATTGTAAAAATAACTATAAGAAAGGGGTAAATAAATTTTTATCAGAAAAACCCGTTTTTTTGGCACACTACGTCCCTTTTATCGGAGAAGGTCACATATACATTTAATCACAATTAAAATGTTAACATCTTCCAGGGAAAACAACACCTGGAAACAGCTCTTATGTTACAACAACAACCAAAGTAAAGTTTTATAAAAAAAAATGAATATTAAGATTGCTGTTACTTGGTGTAACACTAACTCCATATCTTCCTTATTTTCTGTAGCTTTATTTCCGTCTCTTCGGCTCTTCATCCCCAAATTGGGCTACAAATTACCTTTGCCATAATTTCTTTTCTTTTGACTTTTAAATGACATTAGCGACAATTACTATAGCGTCTATTTTACTTTTAACCCAATAATTGTAGTTGAACTTGATATATGATAACAATAAAGGCGGATGCAGAATTAGCTTAAGTCACTTAAGCCAGGTATGGGTATGAAATGAAAATTAAAATTTTTTTTAAAATTAAATTTTTATTTCTAAAATTTCATTTCATACCAAAACAAAGCTTAAGTCTCTTAAGTCAGTTCTAGTTGGGCCTTAAGCCTGATTGTTTTTCCTTGGAATATCGTTGTTAATATAACCAAAAATTTATTATTTTTGTGTTGTTTCTATTTATTTAGTGTGATAGCAAAAAGTATAAATATATTTTTGAAATCGATATTTTTTCCACATTTATATAACTACTGCTGCTGCATTCTCATAAACTCTATTTTTGTTTTTGTATTGAATTTTGCACTTTTCTGGAAAAACAACGTTCTTTTTTTTTACTTTCTCTTATCATTTTATTTTTAGTTTTTCGTTTTGCAATTTGTTCTCATTTTTTTCTATAATTTTTTTTCCCTTATATACTACATACCGCACTCTAAAGATGTGTTGGATACCAAAGTAGGAGAGTAGTTATAACAAAATGTTGAGGCCATTAAACTGTGATTATAATGCTTAAAATAGCAAAATTGTTGTGATAGTTTTACTTACTACAGGCATACAAGGTGGCGCAAAAGTAATCCTCCTATCAGAAAATGCTATAAATTTTGCGATTGGCCCCTAATGTCAGTTCTGTTTTGACATTTGTGCAGTAAACACATGCGAAATACACGTTAATAAACAATGTTACGCTACACTGCTTCAGAACGCGGAATATTGGTGACTATTTATTTATTTATTTATTTATTTATTTATTTATTTATTTAAGTCTATGGATACAATATTATCCTTACAGACTAGCATCTTAAAACTATTACATAAATTAAAGTAAATTATTCAAGAGAGATTTAAAATTCGAAGAAGGAAGACTTATATCTAATTGATTACAATAATTATTAAATAACCTCATAGATTTAAGCAATAATGAAGATGATTTTTCATCAAAAATAATAATGAGTGATGAGGCCCATTTCCATCTTAGCGGGAACGTAAATAAGCAAAATTTACGCTTCTGGGGCACTGAAAATCCGCGTGTAACCCACGAAGAGCCATTACACCCGCTCAAAGTCACTGTATGGTGTGCTGTTTTCGCTGGAGGAGTCATCTGACCTTTTTTCTTCGAAGACGTCGCGGACCAAACGGTTACTGTGAATGGTGAGAGCTACAGAGCATTGATCAACGAGTTCTTTTTGCCGCAACTTGATGAATTGGGATTGAAAAACATGTGATTCCAATAGGACGGTGCAACGCCACACACTGCACGTGCCACAACCGATATGCTGAAGGATGCATTTCCCGGGCGCCTAATCTCCCGTTTTGGCGATTTGCACTGGCCAGTAAGATCGCCTGATTTGACCGCTCCAGACTTCTTTTTGTGGGGCTTTTTGAAGTCGCGGGTTTATGTCAACAAGCCTCAGACTCTTGCAGCTCTTAAAGACAATATCCGTCAAGAATGTGAGGACCTATCGCCGGAAGTTTTGGCCAAAGTGATGGGAAATGCCATAAAAAGGGCTCAAATGACAATCAACTGTGGCGGCGGCGATTTACATGACATCATATTCTCGACTTGATGTAAAAAAAATTAAAAGACCAAATAAAAATAATCCACAAGAAGAATCAAAGGTTTTTCATTTTTTTTTAAATTACAGCCAAAAAACATCGAAAGGTTATTTTTGCGCCACCTTGTATGTACACTTAAAAGGAAGGTATCCCTAGTGGATTATTTCGTCCCGAGTTGTTCGACTACGTTTTCCAACCCAGATTTATTTCGAAATTTTTCTTCGTTTGATAATAAATAAATAGTACTACAGAACGGTTTCCTATCTCGAACCATAGTAAATAGAAAGGTCCAAGTAATGCGATATGTTGAGGAGGATTTCTTTTCTTCGCAAGTGGTGGGGGATGTAGGTTTGCTGGAATTGTTAGCGAATCAAGGGCTAAAATCTTTACAGCCAGACTGGGATTCCATACTCTTTTCGCTTGAGTACACTACTCAAAAGGCGTATGTTTGTAGGCAGTTTGTAGCTGCACCCCTGGTTTTATTTGCGAGTTATTGAATAATGTTTTTTCTATTATTGACCTTTTTCTTTTATTGATTTACAGCAGAGACAGACTGAGTCTTAAACGATATAACAAGCTCAGTACACACACACTGGAAGTTGGGACAATTGAAGCAGAGCCGCGATTAACGACAAAATAAAAATTGTTGAGAAATCGAAAAAAAAAACGTTTTAGGACTTGTAGGTGTATCCCACTGACTGACTTCTTTAGATTGCATTTTGATAACGAAATCCTGCATAATTTTGCCTAATTTCATTTTTAAGTCATAAAAGAGAGTTATTCTAACGGTAATTTGGAAAAAACAGGTTTTGTAAAAATTGTCGCTTAAAACGTTATTCGCGGCTCCGCTTCAATTACTGAAACATTTTCGCTCGCAACCTCTAGAAGGAAATTGATATAAAGCCCAGAATTAAGGACATAATTCCGAATTCTTTATTATGTTCACCGACTGCTTGCTATATAAAGATTTTATGGTTGCCTGGCCATCGGACGAGGAGTTTTCTCTTTTGAGATATGACCAATACCGGCTTCAGAGTTTGTCATAATCCCAATAGAAACGGTCAAAATATCATAACCCCATTTCCGTTGCTGGAATTTTTTTCAAACATAATCCTAAAACCCGATATTAGAATAATGTCTGTTGCGGTAAAGTCCGTCCACCTTTCGGATATTCCGATAATGGCTGTTGCTGTTAGGTCCAGAAACCGTTGTCGATGTTAGGTCTACTAAGGTGACTGCTGTTTTTTAGATCTACGTAGTCAAAGTGTTTTACCGTGTTCCGTGTATTCCCTTTCTAAAACTGTCCTGTTTTGGTGAGATACATTTTTCGGTTTCAATTCCGCTTAGTCATTCAGAAACATTAGGATTAGGCTAATGGTGCATGAACAAAATCCATCTAATTTATTATAGGGTTCTGTGAGCATTATAAACTATAGATAAATATTCGGACATGTTGTGGATTTCACTTTAGAGGAAAGTGAAAATTTCATAATTTTTTTTTCTCAATTTTTTTAAAGTTTCTTTAAAAATTTAATTGAATTATGATTGTCCAATAGTCATTTAATACCGTAAAGTTTAAATTGAATGAAATACAACTTTATAATACAGTGAAATAAGTGCCATAAATTTAAATTTCACGCGGATTTGAATTCGCACTAGTTCTAAAACAAGCCCGATTATCTTTATTTTTCAACAGTCTATCCGAAAGGTCAACTTAACAAAAAAAAAAAAAAGACTAAAACATGGTTCGTGCGGCAGACTGAGACCTCGTAGCAATTTGAGTTGATATTGTCGGTAGATTTAATTTAGATATAAATCTATATATATAAAAAATTGTTGCGTGTTGGGACTTTATAACTCACGAACGGTCAAACCGTGTAGATGGTTTATCTAAAGTTTTCACGAAATCGGTCGACGCGTTCGTAAGTTATGACTTTTTATGTCAACATGTGGTTTTGTCCATATAAAAAAAAAACAACAACAAATACGTAGGCGCTCATGAGCGTGTGCGGTATGTATACTGTGTGGTGACTTCATACACACGGTAAATACACGTTGTAGCGCATACACGCATAAACATTGACAGCTGTCAGTGAATGATCATTTTAAGGTTCTTTTTCATCGAACTCGCGGATCGTGAAACCAATGAACCAATGAATTTGATTCAATGTTGATATTCATGCGTAGCGAAGCACGTCGGCATACGCTAGTATCATATAACGAGCTTCTATTGCTGGGAGTTCATCTATCGCAACATTTAACTTTAAAGGAAAACTCCCAGCTTTACAGCTTAAACTCGTGCTTAAGAAATAGGTGTAAATGATGTTTGTGATTTAATTCGGAAGATGCAAATATATTCTATATTTCTTTAATCTTCGAGATTACCTACATGACATATTTTTATACCCTCCACCATATATGGTGAGGGTATATATCAGTTTGTCATTCCGTTTGTAATATGTCGAAATATAGGTTTAAGACCCCATAAAGTATATATATTCGTGATCCTTATGCAATTTTAAGTCGATTTAGCGATGTCCGTTTGTCTGTCTGTTGAAATGGCGATCACGACGCGAAGACGCAAGCGGGGGTGCCTATTTTTACCCAGATTATTGAACATCCTCCCAAGCAGTTTGGTATTTAAAATGAGCAAAATCGGTTAAGCGGTTCAAAAGTTATGAGTGAAAATGTGAAGGTACCTCTAAATTTTCCATACAAATTTGTACAATTTTTCTGTATTTATTTTTGTTTTCTGTTAAGTAAGTAAAAATGTTATTAAGTCTTCTTCTTGTTTGATTACATTTACTGTCTTACATACTATGAGAATAATATCATTTTAGAGCTATATGTGTGTTACTCTTAATAACTAAGTTAACGTTAAAAGCAACAATGTTAAAGTCGCCTCTGTAAATAACATTACTAAAACTAAATAACAAAAGTTCGTTACATAAATTGACAAAACATATTCATATTACAGTTCATGCAAAATTTAGTATATACGTATTTCATCTTCAGCCCATATGGTGGAGGGTATTCAAAGATTCGGCACAGCCAAATTTAGCCCTTTTTTACTTGTTGTATTAATATTTGATTTAAAAATCTCTAATTTTCTTCTAAAATGGTGAAGTATATTTTTATTTGGAAAACTCAAAGATGTGAATTCATGTTTTTGGCATGAATTATTACCTTTCTCCTCTTAAAATTTCCCCATAAGCAATGAAACAAAATATCAGAATCTTTGGTTTTTCTCTATCAGAAACATATTTAAATTTCATTCAAAATCCTTAAGTCTTAGTATACCTTCCCTGTTGTTTAGAATGTAGGTTAAAATTAAACCTTGTCGGTCTGTTTGTACTAAAAGTAAAACGAGTGTTAAATATTTTAGCAAAGGTTACTATGGGGTTAATGTATTATTGTTTGCAAGCGATGTTAGCAAAAAACTGGCACACATATAACAATGTCGCCAAAATGACAAGCAGCCTTAAAAGTGTTGTCAATACATTGTTTTTTTTTTTTTGTAATATAGAACATAAACAAAATGTGCATAATATATGTAATAGTTGGCATTTTTTAAAGAGGGATTAAATAAAAACAAATACTTACGTATATAGGTCAAGGAATGTGTTGTTTTTTTTTTACAATTTACTTAATTTGCAATTAAAATTTGTTTTTATTATTGTCATTGTGTAAATTAAATAGTAATGATTTTTAAGAATTTATTGGCAATAACAACAAGATAATAAAAGTCTGTTTGAATCCAATAAATTAACAAGCTTAATTATTTTGTTTATAATAATATTTTAAAGCGTTAAAATCAAAAAGAAATTGCATACAAACAAATTTAGAATTTTTCTAATTTCAAAAATAAATTCTTTTTTATTTTTTTCAAAATATTTGCCGCAGTACAAAAAAAAAAGCACTCTTATTAAATTACAATTTTTTTTTTTTTAATTTTCAAATCTAATAAACATTCCCCTTCTTACGAGGGCGTATCAATAAGTCCGTGACTTTTCGAACTTCCCTCCCATCAAGTACCAACTGTTAATAGACTACTGTTAAATTTTAAGCAAGTTCCGTCATTTACTTTGCATGTAAGAGCTGTTCAAAACATACAAATTCGTGGATTTTTTTAAAAATGAAACAAAGTGAATTTTGAGTGCTCATTAAACATTATTTTTTGCGAAAAAAACCGTCAATCAAAGCAAGGAAAAGCTTGATAAATACTATGGGAACTCTGCACTATCAATTTCAATGGTAAAAAGTGGTTAACTGACTTTCGTTGTGGTCTTACAAGGACGGAAGATGCCAAACAGGACGCCCAGTTGAGGTCTCTACACCCAAAACAATTGATAAAATTAACGATATGGTGTTGGCCGTTCAGAGATTAAATGTGCGATAGATTGTGGAAGACATAGGCATCTCACATGGCTCAGTGGTTTCAATTTTAAATGATCACTTGGGTATGAGAAAGCTTTCCGCAAGATGGCTGCCGCGTTTGCTCACAATCGACCACCAACGGAATCGTGTGATAGCTTAGTTTCCATGGCAAAAATCCATGAAGTATACTACGAATTGCCTCCTCATCCGCCATATTCTCTGGACTTAGCCCCCAGTGACTATTTCCTATTTCCAAACCTAAAGAAATGGCTCAGTGGAAAGAGATTTAGCTCCAACGATGAAATTATTGTTCAAACAAATGCCTTTTGTATAAACCTCGAAAAATCCTATTTTTTGGAAGGGATACAAAATTTGGAGAAACGTTGTACTAAGTGTATTGAGCTAAAAGGAGATTATGTTGAAAAATTATTTTTTTTTGCAAAAAAAACTGAGTTTCATTCAAAAAGTCACAGACTTATTGGCCCACCCTCGTACATACCACTTGACGTTCGTCTTTAATACATACACATATTTTTTTTATAACATGTTCCTTTTAAAAGTTAATCTGATTTCTTTTTCAAGAATACCCTTACAAATTTCTTCAACCCCTTAGTTTCCTCTTGTTTTATTGAAATGAGTTTCTTAATAATTTTCTCTGTTGTTCACCTGTCATTTATAAAAGCTTTTTGGCTTTTAAACCTTTTAATTTATTTGTCCACTACCACCTTTTAGAGTAGCTGTTAAAATGTATATTTTGTTTTCACTTTACCAGGGCAAGCCAATGTCACAGTTTTGCGAAATTTTGTTTAATATTTTCAGGAATTGTAATTTTTCATAAAGACTATAAGTCGCCTTAAAATTAGCAAAAAAAAATGTAGATAATTAATCTTAACAACTCAAAAAATATGCTTCAAAAATCAAGGAACAAGTTTTATGTACGAAAATATTTCGTAAAATTACTAAGATCGAATTTATGACAATCGAATTCCCTTGCGAAAGATAGGTAACAGGTCAATTGAGAAGTCCCCTGCCTGACTAATAGATGGCGCTACTAGACTTAAATCGATATGATTTTAAGTTAGCCCTAACCTTCAAAAGACACGTGTATAAACATCTGTCGGATCATTAGGTTTGTGAATTATAGCATTTTAAGTGAAACAACTTTTGTTATTGTGAAAAAAATGGATAAAAAAAAGGAATTTCGCGTGTTGATAAAATATTGCTTTTTGAAGGGAAACAATACAGTTAAAGCAAAAACTTGGCTTGATGACGAGTTTCCGGACACTGCCCCAGGAAAATCAACCATCAAGGATTGGTATGCTAAGTTAGGCGTGGTGAAATGAACAACGAAGACGGTAAACGCAGTGGACGCCCAAAAGAGGTTGTTACGGACGAAAACATCAAGAAATTCCACAAAATGATTTCGAATGACCGTAAATTGCAATTGAATGAAATAGCAGGTACTCTAAAGATATCATCTGAACGTGTACATCATATCATTCACGAATATTTGGGTATGAGAAAGCTCTGTGCGTGCAAAGTGCGTGCAAAGCGAGCTCACTTTTGATCAAAAACAAGTCAGTGAAAACGAAGGCGAAAATCCATGAATTGGGCATTGAATTGCTTTCGCATCCACCGTATTCTTCAGATCTGGCCCCCAGCGACTATTTCGTGTTCTTAGATCTCAAAAGAATGCTCGCTAGGAAGAAATTTTTGTCGAATGAAGAGGTAATCGCCGAAACTGAGGCCTATTTTGAAGCAAAGATCAAATCGTACTACAAAAATGGTTGCTAGAGTCGCTATAATCAGTGTAACAGTGTATCATGAATAAAAAAACGAATTTTGCCAAAAAAAATGTGTTTTAGTATGGTAGGCTGGGGACTTTTCAATTGATCTGTTATATTGACAAACTAAAAAAACAGATTTTTTTTGTAAAAAGTCTATAAAAATTTATTAGAATATCAAAATTATTTATGTTGCATGTTTCGACGTGAAAAAGCTTTAAACAAGGAAAAAAAGTGTCAAAAAAATTGGGAAAATTTAAGTAATCTGCAATAAAAGTAGAAGGAGAAAAATGTAAATCTGCGATGACATTTTTAACTGGAAAAAGTTTAGCAAATTTCAAAAAATAAACTTAAGGTGGCACGTAATATATTTTTACAAACAAATTTTGTTTGTTTTTTTTTGGCACGCAACGAAAACTGTCTAGCCACCCCTGCCCTATACAATATTTATGTATATTACTTTTTCTTTGGTTTATTTAACTTTTAAGCATAATAATGGAATAATAATTTATCCATAAGTATAAGTATTTTTGACAGTTTAAATTTTCTTTTTTTGTCATTGTTGGTAATGAGTTTAGGTGCAGAAGAGGTTTTTTCCAATTAATTGGAAATGAAGTGAAAAGATTTTTTTTAACAAAGAATTTTGTTCGTACCTTAATTATTATTTTTTTCTTAAAATAATTATAATAACTCTTGAAAGGATATATTTTTTCAGAAAACTTTTATTATTTATTTAATTTGTCAAAACTTAAGATTTACTCGTAGGCCTGCTAATGTATCTTAAATAACCAAAGTTTTGTATTTAGCTACGACTATGAATGTCTAATTTTTTTAAGGTACTGTTATGTTTTGATTTTAGCTTAGTGCGTCGCTCTATTGTGATTTTGTTTAAAAGTCCTCTTTAGGCAATCAAGGACTTCCACCTTGGCCTCATCTTTTTATCTGCTGCGTTACCGATACCGAGGTGCAACCCCACCAGAGGAATCAATACATCCGTTTGTGTAGAGTGTCATTAGCCAACCCATTCCTCATGTTCCAATTGCGTCCTCTACCCTGTTCTTATTTAAACCTGCTTGCAGTCCGAGATCTCATCACCCCGAATAACAAAGTATGTGGTCCAAACTTTTCTAGTTGGCAATGTAATCTTAAAATTTTGCAAGAAGTTCTTGATCCGTGAAAGATAGTTTGTATCCCGATCGAGTTCTATATTATATTACCTATTTTGTGAATTCGATATTCATAAACTGTAGACGACCGATGGGATTACGTCCCGAATGTCGGTACGATAGCGCCTGAAGTTCTGCCAGAAGCGCCGAACGGTAGAGACCTGCATCAGAAACTGATGATTGGGCAAATGCCATATTAACAGGTACTGCTTTAGTATTATGTTCCTTGGCGGATAATAGTCTGGTCTCCTCGTGGAGGAGATTTAGATACGAAATTGAGATACATATATCTGATTGGGCAAAAGCTTTGAGAATCTTGTTGCGAAATTGTGTATGTGGTAAGCTTTTAAAAGGCGTCGAGTTCCTTATTAAATTCTCCGGTACAAGTGGTTAGCAGTTATACAATAGATTTTTACCGGCAATTACTTTAAATTCCGAACCTGCTGGAAGTCTGAATAATCCTGTTACTTCTCTCACTAATTGTTCTACCTGATGAGTAAAATGTATTACTGGCACAAACGAAATATAGTTTTCCAACAGGAATTCTATTATTTTAACTGCCATTCGTGGGCAAAAAATTCGGTTGTCTAATGAATCTGTTGGTGGAGTCATGTAATCTTGCAAGATAAAGATTGAAGAGTATCGGTGGAATCACATCCATCTTTATCTAACGATATCAGGATTTTTACCTCTATCTTCAATAAACGCTTGTTGGTTAACTAGGTAGTGTTTAATATCACTAGAGCAGAACTGTGTGATTAGAAGTGTTAAATGACTTGGAGAGATCCAACGCTGCGACCTTTCTATTGTGTCTGCTTGAATCAACAGGTTGGTTGAAAAGTTCCTGCGCTCACCAAGAGATGGCACTGCTAGCTCCAAACTTTTTTTTCTCTCAAGTTGGTATAACTGTCCTGAGAACACATGCTAAGTCATTCTGTCAATTCTTTCTTTGTTTACAAGCCATTTGAAGTTGACGTGTCATTGATTTTTTTTAATATGGAAACAATTGAATATCGTGCAGTCATTAGATTCTTTGTTTTGAAGGGTTTAAAAGCAAAGGAAATTTATAAACAATTGTTAGAAGTGTATAAGGAGTCCTCACCTTCAAAGCGCACCGTTGAATTTTGGGCTGGTGAATTTGAATGTGGTCGTACCAGCCTTAAAGACGATCCACGCGAAGGACGACCAAAAACTTTAACCACAGCAGAAATCATTGAGCAGGTACATAATATGGTTAGTGAAGATCCAAGTTTGTCTAAGCGTGAAATTGCTAATGCCATAGGCATCTCAGACGAACGAGTACTCCATATTTTTTATAAAGAATTACGTATGAAAAAACTCTTTGGAAAGTTAGTGCCGCACACATTAACAATTCAACAAAAACTGGATCGAAAACAAATTTCTCAGCGTAATTTGGGGCGTTTTAAGCCGAATAAAACCGACTTCTTCCGTCGTTTTATAACTATGGATGAGACTTGGATCCACCACCATGATCCTAAATTGAAACAAGAACGTTTACAGTGGACTGAAGCTAGTTGTTCAGCTCCAAAACAGGTGAAGTCACAACGATCAGCAAAGAAGGTTATGGCATCAGTTTATTGGGATGCAAAAGGAATTTTGTTGATTGATTATCTTCAGAAAGGTAAAACAATCAACTCTGAATATTATTGCAGCCTTTTGGATCAGCTGAACATCCACCGTATTCACCAGATTTGGCTCCCAGTGACTACTATCTCTTCAGAAATCTCAAACAATTCCTTCGTGGAAAACATTTTTCGTCGAATGAAAAGGCCATAGCAGCCGTAGACGGTTATTTTGCAGAGCTTCCGGAAAACCATTAAAACATGGGATAAAATTATTGGAAGATCATTGAAACAAGTGTATTGAGCTTCTAGGAGATGATATTGAATAAAAAAATATATTTCGTAACAAAAACAGTATTCTTTCATTTCGAGCGCAGGAACTTTTCAACCAACCTGTAGGTCATCTAAAATCTAAATGGTTATCATACAAAGAGCCTTTATAGTGCTATGCGCTTTCCCAAAGTCAGGTTGTTGCGTGACGAGTGAGAAAATCACTTTTAGGGATGTTTGAAGTAGGGCTTTTCAAATATTTGCTGTGGGTGATAGTAGAGATTGCGTGTTATTGCCCTTCAGGCAATTACTTGCCCAACTTTACAGACATCGCAAATTACTAGTTGGCGTATCGTCATTTTCGAGATACATAGGTCAAGTTTTTACAACATAAGCATTAAAATTATATCTAGATCAATAGCTTTGAAGTGTTTTGTATTGGAGATTATTATTTCTCCCCTGCGCGAAAAGTACCTATCCCAGGACACGTCACATGACCGGTTGATTGTGATTGGGGCCGATCACTATAATATGGGCTTGTCTTAGGAGGGTGTCAATTGCCCTCTGTAAAAGGACATGTCGTGACTTTAAAACCGGTCACGTGATTGGTGTTTTAGGAACCAGTTCTCTCTTCACCTATCTCGTGATGAGAGAACCGGTTCAGTTTTCACCTATCCCGGGACAGGTCCCAATTCCCAACTGACCGCTTTTTTTCCCGCAGGGTCCTTCATAAGACCTTGTTTGGTATTTTTGGATCTTTGTACATTGCACGATTGGTTAAAAACTATTTAAAAAAATGGAAGTTTTGCCCCACCCGCCTTATAGTACAGACCTTGCCCCGTCCGACTACCATTTGTTTCAATCGATGCAGAACGCTCTCACTGGAATACGATTCACTTCAGAACAGGGTATTTGAAATTGGCTTAATGAGGAGTTCCTTTGTCCCAAAATACATATGTTGGCAGAAAGATGGGAAAAAGCACAAAGCAAACGATGAGCAATACTTTGAATAAATTTACATTATAACAATGTTTCACACCAAACGCCTTAAATTTGCCTTTAAAATTTTTTGTAAGTTTGAGTTATACACCCAATATTACCAGCAAATATCAGAGACATTTTGTTTTGAAATGTTAATAAAAAATTTGCTTTATTTAAAAGATTAAAAATAAGTTATTTGGTCCTTTTTTTCATTCTTCTAATTAGTATTATTAATTTATCTTGTAGTACATAGCAATTTTTTAGTGTCCATTTTATATGTTTTCTCTTAAACAAAGTATTAATTATCATTATTTTTTTTTGCTTAATGGCCTACTAACCGTCTGACAGGCAGATTCAACCAGTCAGTCAGTAGTCAGCCAGCCAACTGTTGCTAAACTAATGGAAATGGTTGGTGTCTACACTTTCTACTCTTTCATTTTGTGTTTGATGTTTTGTTTTATTTAAAACAACAACAACAAGAAGAATTTTGTTTTTATTCCAATTTTGTATTCTTTCGTTTTCTTATCCTGACATGAACAGCAATTATAGTTAATTGAAATATTTTGTTGTGGCTCTTCTGCAATTTGCGATGTGTTGCCCAGAACAGCAGGCGATATGGCTATACAGACACACAAATCCAAAGATAGTAATGATAACACAAAAAAAAATAAAAAATATGTTTGTATATGTCTAAATAAGACATACATGTATTTGTAATAAATGTGTGACATATGTCAAACAAATATGTAAACAACGCATACACTGTCCTTCAAAAATAAAAATTAAAATATATTATTTTTCCAAGTATTTTTGGAGAAAGAAAAAATCAATTTATAAGATAGCATAAGTTGTCCTCTTAATATTCATTAAAGCGCAATATTATGATCCTCCTACATCCATCAAAAACTCAAAATGTAGAGGAGAAGGCCATTGCCACATAACTTTGTAAACAAAAATGTTTGCTAATAATAGCTGTATTTATGCGGAAAGCTATCAATGTTGGCTTCTCTCATTTCTATACAAAATTGATATAACTAACATTAAGCGTTAACACTAAACGTTGGCTTATGCCAAATTTATATGGGAATGACATAAGCCAACTTTGATAGCTTGCTGCATAAACACAGCTAATGTTGCATTATGAAAAAAAATTACTAAACTTTTATAAATGTAGAATTCCAAGTGGAATCAACTAAGCATGCAACATTCATCGGACAAGAAATCGGACATTTAAACGCGCTTCGACGACATCGCGGCGATATTTTTTATTTTTACTAAAAGATTTGTCTTTTTTATCTGTGACAATTTGCCATTTAGGATGCAGATGCAAAGCTGTTTTGTTCCGATGTCGCATCCAACAATGATTGCTTCTCCTAAATTTAAATTCTCCTTACTAATGGTCCATTTGGACAGCAAATTAATTTATTTTTAGTTATGTTAATTCGCTTTTTTAATCTTTATCGTTTACATATGCATTTTTTGATAGTTAAAAGTTTAACTTGACAGTTAGGTCGAGTTTTTAGGATGTAGATTGTCTTTAGACTAAGTTTATCGCAGTTTGTAAGTCCAAAATTCTATGCAAAGAAAAGTTGTTCCGACAAATTTATGTTAATAAACTTGGAAATGGCAGACGAAATTTGTTTTCGGTTTAACTAAACCAAGTTTAACTCACATCCCGGTATTAGAGTTGTAAAAACACAGTATGAATATAAAGTCGTTTTGAAATACTAATTCGATTAAAAGTTCGACTTGTTTAGTGCTCGATTATTCGACTTTAACTAGATTAACATTATTCTATGCTAATTGGATATAATGCAAATTTTATTTAATGGCATTCTGATATGTCTGTGCAAAACGAATTGCTCGTTTTTACTCACTTAGAGAATTATGTCTGTAAAATTAACTGCAATTGTAGTTACAAAAAAAAATTGAATTGAATAAATCAGTTAATAAGAAAATTATGCATTTGTTTTAAAAGAAAACCATTAATATCAATTATTCATAATATGTGATTTGGGAATTCTGTCATTTAATTTACATTATCCATTGATAAATTTAGAACTGAATTGTTGTTTAGAAGCTCCGGTCATAATACAATGACTGAGCTTTGTCAGAGTGGTTATCTATGTATGCATATGAAAATTTGTATAAAATGAAACATCCCAATAAACAATAGGGCGTAGTCGCATTATTTTCTGTACTCCCATTATTTTCTGTTATTCTTATTTTCCGTTACTATTATTGTTTTCTGTTATTATTATTTTTAGCTAGTATGGATCCTTTCGGTTTTTTATAAATCGCTTTAAGTGCCTTTTCGGTAAAATTTTCAAAATGAACATTGGCATCACTGTATAACCTTCTCAATAAAAAACGGCATGTTTGTTTTCCATTTCACAAAATTGAGTGCACAATTCAAAAACTCAAAAATTTTATAACATACGAAAGAAAACTAGCGAGAATGTTCGAAAATGTAGCACTATACACTCAGAAAAAAAGTTAGTAAACGGTTTCAATTCCACTTTACAATTTTTGTACTGATTTTTAGTAAAAAAAAATTATTATTTAGCAAATCTTTTTGCTATTTATATTTTACAAATTACAGAATTTTTACAAATTTTTGTTGCTAATTTTAGAGATCATTTTACAAATTTTTGAAAACTGATTTGCTTAAATTAGCAAAAAAAAAAACTACTAATTTTAAAAAAGTGGATATTGAAGGATATGTTATTTCTAATTAAAACTAATACCTACAAACTTAAATTGCCTTAAAATGTTACATAGATTAAAAAAAAAAGGATCGGAAGTGAAGATACCGAAAATTTGACCTTAAAAGTAAAAAAAAATTATTAAAAAATATTTTTCAAAACAAAAATTACCAAATTAAAATTGTGTAGCGTCAACCGAAAATACTTAGTATTCTGCTGGCTCTGTGGAATTTCTCAATTTTAATTCTCTATAATTTACTTATAAAAAAATTGCATGTTTCTTTACAATAAAATAATTTATAAAAATAATATGATTATATGATCTAAAATCTAACTAATACTATTCATAAATTCGTTTCTGTTACAATTTTTATGCATTTGATTTTTTTTTTAATTTTGTTTAAAATGTTTTTTGGAAAAAAAAAATAAATAAAAAAGTTTTGATGCTCGATAAAAAAAAAATTAAATTTGAAATTTTGTACTAATATTAATAATATTTAGTAATTTTTTTTTGCTGATTTTAGCAAACAGATTTTTAATTCCACTTTACAAAATGTTTATTAAAATTTTGTAGCGGCTACTAACTTTACCACTAATTTCATTGTACTACACGTCAGCAGACATGTCTTGCTAAGATTAGCAAAAAATACCGCTGGTATCAAATTAGCAAAATTTCCCGTAATAACAGCAAAATTTTCAGTTGCGATTACAGACATTTTTTGGTGAGTGTATAAGACTACAAAATGTAATTTCCAGATCATAGAGAGTTTCTTTTTATACCCTTCACCACAGGTGGAAGGGTATATATAAGTTTGTCATTCCGTTTGTAATTTCTACAATATAAAGTATATATATTCTGGGTCCTTATGAAGAGCGAAGTTGATTTAACGATGTCCGTCTGTCCGTCTGTGTGTTGAAATGGGTTTTCCGAAGAACCCGGACATGATGAGGACTTGATTGTTTTTTATTTCTGTTACATGTGATCCATTTCCGTTTGCTATTAAAAATCAGACAGATCGGTTAATAAATGGCTGAGATATTAGCAAAAAACCAGGACTAACTCTAATTTTTTCGGTAAAATCCCTTTGTTTAATATGTATGTAGAATTTTACACATAACAAACACATCCATGTGTTAAAATTCTTTTCTTTCATCTCCACCTTTTATACACAAACAACACACATACAAAGATTTGTCATTTAAATAAAAACTAAACAAATCTCTAATGAACGAAGACTTTTATATATGTACCTCTATTGACGATGATTTTGTGTGAGCTTCAATAGCTCAGTTGTCTAGACGCTATGTCACAAATACTTTTTTTCTCTAAGGCCGCGGGTTCGAATCCCGGTCAATTCAATTTTTGTTTGTACATTTTTTTTTTAAGACTTTTTTGTTTATTTTTGGTTTTTTTAACATTTAATAATTAATTTATATAAAATTTTATATAATTAATTGAATAATCCATAAATAGGCTAAAAACATCAAAATTTTTATAAAAACCCTCTGATACAAACAAAATACAAACGTTTTTATACCCTTCACCACAGGTGGAAGGGTCGCGGGTTCGAATCCCGGTCAATTCACTTTTTTTTGTAAATTTTTTTTTGTTTTATTTTTTGTTTTTTTTTTAACATTTAATAATTAATTTAAATAAAATTTTATATACATAATTAAATAATCCATAAATAGGCTAAAAACATCAACATTTTTATAAAAACCCTCTGATACAAACAAAATACAAACGGTTTTATTTCTATTTCTTGTTCTGATTTAAAAGAATTTATAAAAAGATTTTAAACCATTTTATTTCTCATATATTAAGAAAATTTTATACATAATTTCCCTTCGAGTGCAACTATTTTAGGTCATAACTTATAATAATTTATAAAAAAAAAAAATTATAAACTATTTTCCTTCAAATTTTTAAAATTAAGCTAAAGAAATTAAAAATATTTTTAATAAAAAAGCGGAATAAAATCCCAAATGCAAATTTGCCAGCTAAATCAAACGTTTTTGTAGAAATTAAACACATGCAGTTCTAGTGATTTCTTTTGACGATTTGTTGAAATTCTTTTCTTTCACCTCTTCACCTTTTATACACAAACAACAAACACTATTCTAGAGCTGTAATATGACCTATGGATACGTCTTATATAGCAAAAGATCGAAAATCTTTAGTATAACATATTTGCTGAAAAACTCGGAAATATCGGTTCAGATACAAACAAGTTATGCCCAAAACATACATTTTTTTAAATACCTATTTTCTGGAACCATAAATCTTCCCGAGTCCAAGTTTTATCACCAAACTAAATGGTTAATTTCCTCTTAAAGGCGTCCGTATATAAATCTGTCCATTCCATAAATGTCCATATATAAACTTCAGTTTTTTCCCAACCATTGTGAAGGGTATATAAGATTCGGCATAGCCGAATTTAGCCGCTCTTACTTGTTTAATTATTACAAGTTATTAAAATGTTTAATTAAATTATTGAGCCTTTCAGTTCTTGGTGTTCGGATAAAATTTTATTGTTTGAAGTAAAAAAATTGTATAAAAACAAACACTGGATAAAATTGGACTGGATAAAAATTAGTGCCAACAATTTTCAATTTTAGAAATAACAAATTTTATTGAAACTCTACGAGTTATGAGATTTCTATCCCTTGTAAATGTGCATTTGAAATGTTTCTTAAATCAGAGTTTAAGTATTTTTTTTTTTTGAATTATATGTTTGATATAAAAAATAAATTCGGAAATTTCTCTAATGTTTGTTGGGATGTAAAAGTAATGTTCAATAAATATATAATATATTTGTTATTAAATTGTGCTCATGTGTATGGTGTTTTCAACAAGAATCAATAATGTTTTATTTTTATAGTTATTGTTATAAATTTGTATTTTTTTTAATATAATATGGCTTTAATTTAAAAATGATCAATTGCCAGGGAGTGAAAGTATTTAAATATTAAAGCCTCCTGCGAAATGGTTAAATTGATTTGAATCTTAATTGGCAGAAATGTTTAAAATTTCATTGAAACATAAAAACTTGAATTTATTTTGGACAGTTAGATGCGAACTGTCCAAGAAGAGAAAAAGAAACACTGCAGATAAAAACAATTTACTTAAATTTCTACGACAAAAGGCTGGGCTTTTTCATGCAAGAGAAATGAGAATATTACTCTCTCATGGCTGCTCTCATTTAACCAGTTGTTGAGTCAGGGAAGGAAAATATGTTTTCTGCTATTGTTCCAAACAGACAAACAAATTGTACTTTTTCGATCCTCACGGTACCAAAATTTTTTCCGCTTTTATTTAACAATTTTATCGTATTGAATCAGATTTGCTTAGACACTAAAAAGACTTAAAAAATTTGAATTTACGGGGTGAAACAAAATTTATCGTTAATTTTATGTAGTCGTATAATTACCACAAAACTTTGAGGGCAATTTAACTTTTTCAGGATTTGCTATTCAAAAATTTAAAGTCATTTAATTGCTTTTTAACAATAATACACTTTTTTTTTATTTTTTTGTTTTGAGATGTAATTTAAAATCAGCTGTTCAATGTTGCCACTTCCGAATATTTTAGTACAATGTGTATGCAAACATTTGGTACATTTGAGGTGACACCAATTTAGAGCCGGTTCAACTTAAAACTGACTTTATTTTTTACTATAGTAGCTGAATAAATAAAAACAGGATTTAATTTAAAGTTGCTTTTAAAAAAAGTCGACTTATGTTGTTTTATCAAGTTATAAATTGAAAATTTTCAAGTTGTACTAAATGAGCCGCGGTAGTACCACGGTACCAACCCAGGTAAAAATGTACCAAAAAAAGTACAATTGTACCATGTTTTCCATCCCTGTGTTGAGTACTAAAACGCTTTTTGGTAAAATTGGGATACTGCAGGATGAACGCAGTTAATATTAAATATAAATCAGTGCAAGAATATCATTTTGTGATTTTAAAGCGAATTAAAATTCAAATTCTAGATGGTAAAAAACAGACAGATTTGTTGTTTTACACATGAAATATTAAATTTAAGACATTCTTAAATTTGTACTAAATTGCAAGTAATTGGGATTAAAGCTGATTTTTATCCACTGTAAAGTTTTCATTTTTTTTTTTATATGAATATATTTTTAGTAGAAAATAAAATTGCACGGATCTTTCCTTTTTAAAACAATTTTCTCCCTTTCAGCAATATATTTTTTAACTGCCTGAAGAAACAATAAAAAAATGGAAATACATCAATTTTTGTACCGTCAAATGTTCCCATAGCGCATTCATGTTAAAATTTACATACTAAAGGAAATTTTATTTATTCTCTCATACTCGTCAGTTAAGCGCATTGATGCATGAAAATGCAATTTTTTTTTTAATGTTAATTTTCCATTTAAACTGTCTTAAATCTGTTATATCCGCTTAATTAAATAGAAATTTACAGGTTGTCAGTCATACTTGCGAAAAGGTGATTTGATATCGAATACAAACTGATTTCCGTTAGTAGACTAATTGTATTTAATGATTAAAATTTGAGCAAAAAAAATTAATTTGATTATATTTGCTCATTTTTATTTAACAATTGTATAAATTACATTTTGTTTACAGAAAAAAAAAATAAACACTAAATAATTGACAATATGATTAAATTTACAGGTTGGTTGAAAAGTTCCTGCGCTTGAAATGAAAGAATACTGTTTTTGTTACGAAATACATTTTTTTTTTCAATATAATCTCCTAGAAGCTCAACACACTTGTTCCAATGATCTTCCAATAATTTTATCCCATCCTTATAATGGTTTTCCGGAAGCTCTGCAAAATAACCGTCTACGGCTGCTATGGCCTCTTCATTCGACGAAAATGCTTTCCACGAAGGAATTGTTTGAGATTTCTGAAGAGATAGTAGTCACTGGAAGCCAAATCTGGTGAATACGGTGGAAGTTCAAGCAATTCGTAATTTAATTCTTTGCAATTATATTCAGAGTTGATTGTTTTACCATTCTGAAGATAATCAATCAACAAAATTCCTTTTGCATCCCAAAAAACTGATGCCATAACCTTGTTTGCTGATCGTTGTGACTTCACCAGCTTTGGAGCTGAACAACAAGCTTCAGTAAACGTTCTTGTTTCAATTTAGGATCATGGTGGCAGATCCAAGTCTCATCCATAGTTTTAAAACGAAGCAAGAAGTCGGTTTTATTCGGCTTAAAACGCCCCAAATTACGCTGGGAAATTTGTTTTCGATTCAGTTTTTGTTGAATTGTTAATGTGTGCGGCACTAACTTTCCAAACAGTTTTTTCATACGTAATTCTTCATGTAAAATATGGAGTACTCGTTCGTCTGAAATGCCTATGGCATTAACAATTTCACGCTTAGTGAAACTTGGATCTTCACAAACCATATTATGTACCTGCTCAATGATTTCTGCTGTGGTTGCAGTTTTTGGTCGTCCTTCGCGTGGATCGTCTTTAAGGCTGGTACGACCACGTTTAAAATCACCAGCCCAAAATTCAACGGTGCGTTTTGAAGGTGAGGACTCCTTATACACTTCTAACAATTGTTCATAAATTTCCTTTGCTTTTAAACCCTTCAAAACAAAGAATCCAATGACTGCACGATATTCAATTTTTTCCATATTAAAAAAACGTCAACTTCAAATGGCTTGTAACCAAAGAAAGAATTGACAGAATGACTTGCAATTTTGCATGTGTTATCAGGACAGTTATACCAATTTGAGAAAAAAAAAGTTTGGAGCTAGCAGTGCCATTTCTTGGTGAGCGCAGGAACTTTTCAACCAACCTGTATTAAATTCTAATCCATCATAAAATTGGTTGTACCTAAATGTAATATTAGATATCGTCATCTAAAATCCAAAAAGCCGTAAGTACATAAAAATTTAAAATTGACTCATTGATTATGACTATATCCAAAATATTGATTTTATTAAAAAAAAAACTCCTCAGAATCTTAAAAATGCATTGTATTTCGTGAGCCATGATAATTGCTCTCTCTAGATTCATTTAAAATTTTTGGGGAAATAGTTTTAAGTAGAAAAAAATGTGAAATAATTTGTGTGATAGTTACGTCCTTTTGGATTTTACGTGATGATATGTTTTCATTTTTTGATATTAATTACAATCAATTGATATCTTATTTATATGTGCTTGTCATATATTCTGTGACATTTGAATGACAGTTCATTTTTAGAATTTTATTATATACTCCAGCCACAAATTTTTATTTCCATGTTTATTAATTCAATTTTTTTCCCCATATCGATGGTTGTAAGTTGATATTCCGTAATTGATAATTTTTTTGTTTTATTTATATTAATCATATAATTGCAAATTATATCCTAATACCCTAACCGAGCACTAGCAACAAAGCCATCGGTTCGTTGTAGCGAAAACAGACCAGAGCCTCTGGTAGGAATCGAACCCACGACCCCCGCACTGATAAGCTAGCATGCTACCAATTAGCCTACCGGGGCGCTCTTGATAATTTGATTACAACTTGTGATAAGGATTAGGAGAATTTTTAATTACAAGATATCAACTTATTACCATCGATATATTTAAAGGTATTGTACGCCTTCCTGTCATCTATGTTGTATATAAATTAGAAACAAGAAAACTTAATTATTGTTGCAACAACAAAAAATTAAATAAGATAAACAAAAGCAATCAATTGACATATTCAAACATTTTTTTTATTCCGTAGTGGCAACACTAATTTTATTATGAGAACCAGGGTTGGAAAATTCAGTAGCTTTCACTTGAAAAAGTATAGCAGTATCCTTGCAACTGTTTTAATATTTTTTTAGTAATTTAAAATACAAAATTTCCGAATTTTTATTTGATTTTTACGAATGGAATTAGAATTTTTCATAGGAAAAAACAGTATTGCCAAAAAATGTTAAAAAGCCAGCTTTTAACAAACAAAATATGTTAAAAGCAGAAAAAATGTCAACATAGAAAACTCTGGAAAAAGTCTAAAACAAATTTAGTTTAGCTGTCATATGTTGTAGTGTGAACGGAGGTAATTTGAAACACGACTTAACTTGAATTCAAACGAGATTTCGTTATTGCATATAAAAACTTTTACAAGTAATTGTTAAAATTAATAATTTTTTTTAATTTTATCAGACACATAATTAATTGAATACGACTTTGTTATTCAACAAAAATATTAATTATTATAATTAACTAACGATTTTTTTCCTTTTTTTTATTTTTTCAGGCAATTATTGGAAGCAGTATTGATTTTTTTAGAAAGCAATAAATATTTTATGGTTTCATCTTAACAAAACTGTGTCACTTGTGTGAAGGCTGTGAGTATTTAAATCATTCATTTAATATATAAAAAACATTATTTTATAATCGGCTATGTTTCGCATTACGAAGTGATTTTAAGTGAATTATGTCACTATTTCACTGTATTTTAAAATGTTTTTCGATTTGATAAATACTTCTTTTCATTAAATAACAATCATAATATCACTCAGAAAAAAAAGTTAGTAGAAAAATTTGTAAACGGCTTTCAAACCCACTTTACTATTTTTGTACTGATTATTAGTAAAAAAAATTATTATTTAGCAAATCTTTTTGCTATTTACATTTTACAAATTACAGAATTTTTTTACAGAATATTTACAAATTTTTGTTGCTAATTTCAGAAATCATTTTACAAATTTTTGAAAACCGTTTTGCTAACATTAGCAAAAAAAATACTAATTTTAAAAAAGTGGATGTTGAAGGAAATGTTATTTCTAATTAAAACTTACACCTACAAACTTTAATTGCCTTAAAATGTTACATACATATATTAAAAAAAGATATCGGAAGTGAATATACCGACTCATGTCTAAAAATAGGACATCCACTTAACATAGCACTAGAAAGTATTTTTAGTTCTAAAAATCCTCCCTAAAAACAATTAAAATTTGACCTTAAAAGTATAAAAAAAATTTACTTAAAATGGTTTTCAAAACAGAAATTACAAAATTAATACACAATGATAAATTCATTTATGATTTTAGAATTTTTAAGCCTTTGATTTTTTTTTAGTTTTGTCTGAAATATTTTTTAAAAATAAATAAAAAAAAAATTGATGCCCGATAAAAAAAATAAATTTAAAATTTTGAATTAATATTCACAATATTTAGTATTTTTTTTTTGCTGATTTTAGAAAACCGGTTTTAAATTCCGCTTTACAAAAAGTTTTCCAAAATTTAGTAACGGCTACTAATTTTACCACTAATTTCATTGTACTACACGTCAGCAGACATGTCTTGCTAAGATTAGCAAAAAATACCGCTGGGCTCAAATTAGCAAAATATCCCGTAATAACAGCAAAATTTTCAGTTGCCATTACAGACTTTTTTTCGTGAGTGTACACTAAAGAGGGCCGTCAGAATTAGAACCTTTAATATATTTTTTTTAATTATTAATCGATAAAACATCTCTTCAAAAATATCGGAACGAAATTCCAAGTAGTTCCAAATTTTTTAGATAATTTTTTTATGTCTTAAATTAAGTGATTTAAACTAAATTTAGAAACAAAAATTTGTTAATTTTAAGGTTAACTAGATTTTAATTGCTTTAAGTATTTTTGACTATATTTATTCGGGATATAAAAATTTTTTTGATTTTACATTTTGTAAGACTTATTGATTTACCCACGAACTTGTGTAAATCCATATTATTATCTATCTACATACATGTCGGAAGAAACTTAATAACATCTGTTTAAAATATTTTTTTTTAAGGAAAATATATTCAAATACGATGGGTATATCAACTAAAAATATAATATTTAGTACTTTACAACGATATTGTTATATTAATATTTAATATTATTTGCAACGACCTTGAAATTGAACATTTATAAAATTTAAAAATGTTAAATTTTTAAAGCTTTGTTACGATTACTTAGGAAAATTTCTAGGGAATAGTAGCTAAAAATTTCAACTTAGGTTTTCGAAAACAATAATGAATATTAGCTCAAGGATATTTTATGATGTATTTAGTTTTTTAATATGCGGCTTAGTTCGTGTAATTTAGTGGCTAAAAATTCGTGATTTTTGGAAAAAGTGAGGGAAATACTAGCTAAATCAATTAATTTATCATATACATATTTAAATTAACATCGTATTTTTTATGATCATTTTAAAATTAATATGAATTTTATTAAAATAAATATAATTATAGTCAAAATAATCTTTTTCGTATTAAAATTAATATGTCAACATTTTAGATTTTTTTTTTTTACATTTTAAAAATAAGTGGAAAGATATTTCAATTAAAAGGAAAATAAACTTAGTTTAATTTTTAAGCTGTTTCTATTTAATTTAAAGTTGTTTCTACTTGATTTTTTTTGTGTGTAGCGAATTCCATAGAAAAGACAAATAAATCCTAATATTTTGATAGCAATTAAATACAATTTTAAATTTTGTCTTAATTAATAACAAAGAAAGCCTTTGTTTTTTTTTAAAAAACCTTTAAAAAGTGTTAAAATTTATTTTATAAAAAGAAGCAAACGATTTAAATGTCAGTCGACACTTATTATACCTTCAACTTTGACAGATTAAATAAAATTCATCAAATTTTGTAATAACTTTACGTTCAATGTAATATTTTGTAAACAAAAATCGAAAAAGTGGCTAAAAATTTTCTAAAAATCGATAAAAAAAATAATGGCTAAATACAAGTTTTTCTAGTTAAGCGTGTTTAAAAATGGCTAAATTGGCAATACTGCTTAGAATCGTCTAATTTTCTTGCAATGTTTACTTTATTAAACTCTTCACATATTTTACTTCAATTTATTAAAGTTTTAAGCAAATTTTCAAGAAAATATAAATTAATTAATAGTGAATTAATTGCAATTTAAAATAAGTGTTTATTACTTTAAAAGCTAAAAGTTTTTTTTTTATCTTATGACTTTCATCTGATAATTTTAATTAAAAGACAAACACAGTTAGAATGTTATACATATTTAATAGAAAAATACTGAAAATATTAAATCCTTATTCTTCTGATACAATGACACATGTGTATATTTTAAATTTGTTTTAGCTTTTAGTAAAGTTTTCCAAAAAAAAAAGGTTAATAACCTACAATAGACAAATTTTTATGCAAAAAATAATTAGAAAAGACACTAAGAGTAATCATGTCAGAAATTTGGGTCTTGTAAAATTGAGAAAGTGTAAAATTTTCATCAAACACAACAACAAACACATGGGAATAATTTTCCACAAAACTGACAATTTAGCACTAATAATCAAGTGTAATGATTAATCTTGGAAAAGTGTAAAAAGTGCTTTAATGGTGTTGCCACCATTGACCAAATTAAAACGGCATAAAAAATATGCAAAATGTACTTAAAGTACCAACACTTTATAATCATTTAACTTGGCAGCACTTTTTAAAGCGTGCATTGTGTTTTTTTTCTAGAACAAAATAAATTTATTTAATAAAGAACTAAATTTTCCTTTATAAACAGGAAAAATTTTAATTAAAACACAGAAAAAATAAAAATTAAACTTATTTCATTATTAAAGTTGTTATTATTCAATTAATACAATTTGTTTGCAAATGTTGCTTCACTTTAATTTTAACAGAAGTGCTCACGTTACGGATAATGAAATTTTCAAATTTTGCATTTATGGTAGGAGTAAAATTTCTGTCCTGAATACCCTTACTATATCACAACAAGTAGCACCGCCAAAGGTAATACATATTTCTTTAAAACTTATTATAGAAATACTTGGAAATATGCCATAAACAGTTTTTAACGACAAATAAATTTATTCATTCATTCATTTTTTTTTTTTTTTTTGGAAACAAATATACAAACATACAACAACAAAAGTATCATAAATTTAAACCATAATAAATTGAATATGAGTAAAAAGAAAAGTAACAAATTATATTTAAATATTTATGTTTTAAAAATATTTATCCAGATACAATCTCGCAATTTGTTTTATTTATTTGTATAATTAAAATTTGGCATGTATAATATGACTTAAAAAAAAAAATTTAAAAGGAACTCATAAATTTCAATTAAAAATTTTCTCAAAAGGAAATAATGTTCCATTGTAAATATGTATGTGTATTTGAAAAACAATACAACGCCGGAAGCTATAAACTGTCAAAATGTATTGTATATTTTGTTATCAAAATTTTTCTTTAGAAGATTATATATCAATATTATGAGAAAAACAAGTAATTGTGGATTAATAAAATTGTTTTTAATTTATATTAATGATGATGATGATGAAAAAAATAAAAAGTTCTTCAAATTATTTTAAAGTCATTATAGAAAATTTTGTTTTTCACCGTTTAAAGTTTGATAGATATTTTTTTAAGGCAAAATTTTTAAATAAAAAATAAATAGATAAAAAAAAACTCATTTTTACGGGTAATCATTCATTAACTGCGGAAAAGTAATTTCTCATATCCGTTTTCCTTTGTGTGTTTGTAAGCCTGTTCCAACCATAAGTTGTTGTGGATAGCGGCTCAGAATGAGGCTGACGACGACCTAGTCGCTCAGATCGAATGTGTGGCACTCCGTCTAAAGCTGATCCTCGCGATATTTTTCATCTTCTCTTAATTATGATTTGGAAGCCAAATAATTCTAAAATAAAAAAAACATTTAAATTGTATCTAAATCGATGTGATCAGTTTTGCCATGTTGGCTAGATTTAGCAGATTAAGTTAGGAATTTGCAATTTTTTTTTTTGGAAGCAGATTTTTTGCATATTTTTTTAAGAAAAAATTTCGCCCTGCTTTATGTATCACGAAAATAGTCTAAACGAAAGCAAAGAAACAAATATTTATTTTTGTTACTTTGTTTATTTTTTTGTTGGCTTCTGTCATTCCTATACAAATTTGACATACAGGTTGGTTGAAAAGTTCCTGCTCTCGAAATGAAAGAATACTGTTTTTGTTACGAAATATATTTTTTTTATAATCTCCTAAAAGCTCAATACACTTGTTCCAATGATCTTCCAATAATTTTATCCTATCCTTATAATAGTTTTCCGGAAGCTCTGCAGAATAACCTTCTACGGCTGCTATGGCCTCTTCATTCGACGAAAAATGCTTTCCACGAAGGAATTGTTTGAGATTTCTGAAAAGATAGTAGTCACTGGGAGCCAAATCTGGTGAATACGGTGGATGTTCAAGCAATTCGTACTTTAATTCTTTGAATTTAGCCATCGTCGAAACACTTTTGTGAGCAGGTGCATTGTCTTGATGAAAAATTATTTTTTTCTTCTTTAAACCAGGTCTTTTCTCACGAATTTTTTCAACCAGCTGATCCAAAAGGCTGCAATAATATTCAGAGTTGATTGTTTTACCTTTCTGAAGATAATCAATCGACAAAATTCCTTTTGCATCCCAAAAAACTGATGCCATAACCTTCTTTGCTGATCGTTGTGACTTCACCTGCTTTGGAGCTGAACAACCAGCTTCAGTCCACTGAAAACGTTCTTGTTTCAATTTAGGATCATGGTGGTAGATCCAAGTCTCATCCATAGTTATAAAACGACGCAAGAAGTCGGTTTTATTCGGCTTAAAACGCCCCAAATTGCGCTGAGAAATTTGTTTTCGATCCAGTTTTTGTTGAATTGTTAATGTGTGCGGCACTAACTTTCCAAAGAGTTTTTTCATACGTAATTCTTTATAAAAAATATGGAGTACTCGTTCGTCTGTGTTGCCTATGGCATTAGCAATTTCACGCTTAGACAAACTTGGATCTTCACTAACCATATTATGTACCTGTTCAATGATTTCTGCTGTGGTTGCAGTTTTTGGTCGTCCTTCGCGTGGATCGTCTTCAAGGCTGGTACGACCACGTTTAAATTTACCAGCCCAAAATTCAACGCTGCGTTTTGAAGATGAGGACTCCTTATACACTTCTAACAATTGCTCATAAATTTCCTTTGCTTTTAAACCCTTCAAAACAAAGAATCTAATGACTGCACGATATTCAATTTTTTCCATATTAAAAAAAATCAATGACACGTCAACTTCAAATGGCTTGTAAACAAAGAAAGAATTGACAGAATGACTTGCAACTTGGCATGTGTTCTCAGGACAGTTATACCAACTTGAGAAAAAAAAGTTTGGAGCTAGCAGTGCCATCTCTTGGTGAGCGCAGGAACTTTTCAACCAACCTGTAAGTAACGTTAAGAGCTAACACTAAATGTTGACTTGTGTCAAATTTATATGAGAATGTCATAAGCCAACTTTAATAGCTTGCCACATAAACACAGCTTATGTTTGGCTGGAAACATATGTACAAAACCCATAAAAATAAAATAATTTAAAGCACATTTTAAGCATATTTATGGTAGTTTTTAAACAAGTATATAATTGCCTGTAAATATATTCAAAAATGCCTTTTTTTCTGTGTTTAGATTCTAGCTGAACTATAACTTAATAATAGTTGTCTTTTTCTTAAAAAATAATCATTATTTAAGTGGATGGAATATTCTTAAAACTAAAATTTAATATAAATTTAATTAATACAATGAAAATTTAAGTTAAATTCTTTCATAAATGTCATGAAATATAATACAATTATTTAACTTGATAACAATGTCCACTTAACATTATAATATTGGCTTAAGAATTTGTAGCTCTATTCATTTAGCAAAATGCTAAGAAAATATTTATATAAACTTAAGTATGGTGGCATTGTGTACAGAGTAAATTTTATTGGCACAAAAATTTATGAAATCTTTTATTATACTAATAATGAAGATTTTTCACAAAGTTCATGCAGAGAAAAAAATATGGTTGTAACATAGGGTACGTTCGTAAATGCAGTAGTTGCGCATCACTGCAGCATAATAAAAGTAAAACGTTCAAAAAAGCATCACTTGGCAGCACTGATTCACGTCAAACGTTTTTTTATGCAAACAATTGACAGTGCTGGCGCAAATTTGTGCAACTATGGCATCATTAAAGTGTCTGATGCAATAGTGCAAAATTAGTTTTCCTTTTCGTTTTAATTGATTTTTAATAATCAAAAGTCGTTTCATCTTTCTATTTATTCTATTTTTATTATAAGTTAACAAAAATTTGTCAATGTTATTGCGGTGAACATAATTATATATTTTGCAAAACGTTCTAAAAAGCAAACTGTGCAGTTGTTGAGCAGTAGCAAAGCATCTGCAACAGATGATCACGCATCAGTAACAAAAATTGGCATAACTGCCGCAGTGATGCACAAATTTTCCTCATTTACGAACGTACCCATAATTAATGCACATGATCACTGAATTCGAATACAATTGTTGCAAACAAATTATTGCTTTGCAAATAGATTCTACCCATCAACATGGTTATTATTATAGCTAATAAATTTATTATGATTTTTACTTTTTATTTTATAATATGATTGCTTTGAAACATACTGAAGTAACAAAAAATTATGGCTACAACAAACATATGATAATTATGCAAGTATAAAATGATGAAAATCAATGAATAATTAATAATCAAATCAAATATATTTTTGTCATTTACAATCATATTATTGTGTTATTTTTATATAAAAAAAAAAATATATTTTTTTTTATCAATTTCAGTCAATTTGTTCATGTCGAAAAATTTTAGTTGATTATAAAATTGAAATTGTTTATAATATATGTATATAAAAATGTATTAATTATTTCGCTAAATCGAAGTACAACATTTATTACGCAGAGAAATATGAATATGATTCGAATGATCATAAATATTATTCTCTTTGAATAAATTATGATCACTGAATTATAATAACATGATACTCCATATCATATTTTAATAAAATACTTGTAATTTTATTATAATAATATAATAACTATATTATGTTTGGCACAAACATAAATCCAAAAAATATATATATGATGCACATCGAATATAATTAACCCAACCATGTTTCTTTCGTTGCGTATGAGCAAAAAAAAACTCTTAAAAAAATATTAAAAATTTTCATAATTTTTATGAAATCTGTTTCATTTGCAATAAATTTTTATAAAAACATTTAAATGCATGAAAAGTTTCAGTGGACGATTTTCAGTGAAATTCAATTGATTTTGTGCAAAAATTCATTAAAATCATTAAGATAAATCTCTCAGTGTATGTTGGATGTTGAAGGACTTTTTTTTATTGTATAACAACATTAAGTTACCTTCTTTTTTTTATTGTTTTTATTAAGTCTTGAAGATGAAATGTACAATAAATTATTAACAAAAGAAGGTAAAACAATATAATAATGCAGTGCTTGAATTATAATTGAAATATGTATTCTGAGAACAACAAAAAAAAAAAATCAATTTCAAACTTCATTTGCAAACATTATATAAACATAACAATAACGAAAACATCAATAGAGGATTAACCATATCAAACCAACCAATGGGGGTGTCCTCTTCCCTTAGATTATAATTGGCATGAACATTTATTTTTACAAAACAAATACTCGCAAAAAATTTTAAGCTTGTGGCTCTTTTAAATTCCCCAAATATATAAATTTCAAAAATCACAGATTTTCAGATAAATCTATAAATTTCTACTTAAGCAGTTGCTAAACAATTTTTGAGGTACACTTCATTTGTAAAGGATTTGAAGCTGGACCTTCTAGTGCTTAAAATACATTATGATCTCGAAAATCACAAATTTTCAGATAATTCTATGTATTTCTCTTAAAATATTTGCTTATATTATTTAGAATTTAAAGCACCTTTAAACTTGATTTGCATTTTCAAAAGGTCAAAATTAATTTTTTAAAGATCAAAAAGTTCGAAAAGTTATATTTCAAATATGTACATATTTTAAATTTTGAAACAAATTACATATTGTTGCTAAACTCTTCTTGTATGCTGAGAGTAAATTCATGAATGAATTTAACACACTCACCAAAAAAGTTTGTAATGGCAACTGAAAATTTTGCTGATATTACGGGAAATTTTGCTAATTTGAGTCCAGCAGTATTTTTTTTTGCTAAACTTAGCAACACCTGTCTGCTGACGTGTAGTACAATGAAATTTGTAGAAAAAATTAGCTGCCGCTACTAAATTTTAGTAAACTTTTTGTTAAGTGGAATTTAAAATCTGTTTGCTAAAATCAGCAAACAAAAAAATTACTATACAGGTTGGTTGAAAAGTTCCTGCGCTCACCAAGAGATGGCACTGCTAGCTCCAAACTTTTTTTTTCTCAAGTTGGTATAACTGTCCTGAGAACACAAGTTGCAAGTCATTCTGTCAATTCTTTCTTTGTTTACAAGCCATTTGAAGTTGACGTGTCATTGATTTTTTTTAATATGGAACAAATTTAATATTGTGCAGTCATTAGATTCTTTGTTTTGAAGGGTTTAAAAGCAAAGGAAATTTATGAACAATTGTTAGAAGTGTATAAGGAGTCCTCACCTTCAAACGCACCGTTGAATTTTGGGCTGGTGAATTTAAACGTGATCGTACCAGCCTTAAAGACGATCCACGCGAAGGACGACCAAAAACTTTAACCACAGCAGAAATCATTGAGCAGGTACATAATATGGTTAGTGAAGATCCAAGTTTGACTAAGCGTGAAATTGCTAATGCCATAGGCATTTCAGACGAACGAGTACTCCATATTTTACATGAAAAATTACGTACGAAAAAACTGTTTGGAAAGTTAGTGCCGCACACATTAACAATTCAACAAAAACTGCATCGAAAACAAATTTCTCAGCGTAATTTGGAGCGTTTTAAGCCGAATAAAACCGACTTCTTGCGTCGTTTTATAACTATGGATGAGACTTGGATCTACCACCATGATCCTAAATTGAAACAAGAACGTTTACAGTGGACTGAAGCTGGTTGTTCGGCTCCAAAGCAGGTGAAGTCACAACGATCAGCAAAGAAAGTTATGGCATCAGTTTTTTGGGATGCAAAAGGAATTTTGTTGATTGATTATCTTCAGAAAGGTAAAACAATTAACTCTGAATATTATTGCAGCTTTTCGGATCAGCTGGATGAAAAAATTCGTAAAAAAATAGCTGGTTTAAAGCAGAAAAAAAATCATTTTTCATCAAGACAATGCACCTGCTCACAAAAGTGTTTTGACGATGGCTAAATTCAAAGAATTAAAGTACGAATTGCTTGAACATCCACCGTATTTACCAGATTTGGCTCCTAGTGACTACTATCTCTTCAGAAATCTCAAACAATTCCTTTGTGGAAAGCATTTTTCGTCGAATGAAGAGGCCATAGCAGCCGTAGACGGTTATTTTGCAGAGCTTCCGGAAAACCATTATAAGGATGGGATAAAATTATTGGAAGATCATTGGAACAAGTGTATTGAGCTTCTACGAGATTATATTGAATAAAAAATATATTCCGTAACAAAAACAGTTTTCTTTCATTTCGAGCGCAGGAACTTTTCAACCAACCTGTATATTATTAATATTAGTACAAAATTAAAAAAAAATTTTTTCGGGCATCAAAATTTTTTTAATACTTTTTTTCAAAAAATATTTTATACCAAATTAAAAAAAAAATCAAAGGCTTAAAAATCTTAAAAATTGTTAAAACATAAACGAATTTACTATTTTGTTTTAATTTGATAATTTCTGTTTTGAAAAATATTTTAGTAAATTTTTTTTTTTTTACTTTTAAGGTCAAATTTAAATTGTTTTTAGGGCTGATTTTTAGAACTAAAAAAACTTTCTAGTGCTATTTTAAGTGGATGTCCTATTTTTAGACATGAGTCGGTATATTCACTTCCGATCCCTTTTTTTAATCTATGTAAAATTTTAAAGCAATTTAAGTTTGTAGGTGCAAGTTTTAATTAGAAATAACATTTCCTTCAATATACACTTTTTTTAAAATTAGTAATTTTTTTTTTGCTAATTTTAGCAAATCGGTTTTCAAAAATTTGTAAAATGATTTCTGAAATTCGCAACAAAAATTTGTAAATAATCTGTAATTTGTAAAATGTAAATAGCAAAAAGATTTGCTAAATAATAATTTTTTTACTAAAAATCAGTAAAGTGGGATTGAAAAAGTAAAGTGGGATTGAAAACCGTTTACAAATTTTTCGACTAACTTTTTTTTCTGAGTGTATTACAAGATTTTGGTTATTTTGAAGATTTTTGAAATATCCCTTATTTCTCTTAATATTCACTTTAAACTACTCGGTAGTGCCCATACGAACAAGAATAATTCTGAATCGATCAGTATACTTAAAAATGGGTATAGGTCCAACATATTTTGTTGATGCAAATATCAGCACAAACTCATTATATCCTGACCACATACATAGTGGTGTTGGGTATATAAATTATATACTTATACATATAATATAATGGGAAAAATATTGTAAAAAAAATCATTATTTATGTATTTGAAAAAAAGAACTATAAAACAGGTGAAACTTTATGCAACAATAACTATAAATAATATAAACAACAACAGTTAACAAAAATAAATCTGCAAATACTTAAAACTAAGCATCCAAACATTAAAAACACAAATTGTATAAGAAATTGGTAAAGGGAAAAGTAAATTCGTTATTTGTTACAGACTGATGTCGCCCCGTCTGGATAGGAAGCGCACGCACAGGTCGCTGTCACTGTCAAGGCCCGATATATCCCTACTTGTGTCCGTCATAACGGGACACTGTCTGATTGGAAGGCACGCAGTTAGGTTGAGGGTTGCGGCTAGTGACTTTTGCAGAAGCTGTGGTGACGAAGAGGAGGAGGAGTCTGTGGAGCACCTTCTCTGCACTTGTCCTGCCCTGACTGCATTTGGGCTCATGTTTCTTTGAGGACCTGGGTGATTTGGCTGATATTGATATCGGCCGACTTAGGGGCTTTTTGAGGCAATCGGGATGGCTCGACGGGGTGAGCTAGTGATATAACTTTTACTAGCTTCCGTGGTATCACAAGGGACTTTATAGTCTAAGTGAGTCTGATTGGCAGGCTACCACTGCTACCTAACCTAACCTACAACTGGCAACATCGCAATACCGAGATTTTATTTGAATATGTTCGTGTCAAAAATAACTACAACGCAATTTCATTTTACTATATTTTTTCTATATCCTGCAACCAATAAATTTTTAATACCATTGCACGTTTCAAAACCCTTTCAAATCGATAACCAATTCCCAAACTTGTGATTTCAAAAATAACGCTATTCCGAATCCCCTTCACCTAATACCGGTTTTTAAGAAAATTAGTTTTTTTTTGCGTTTTTAGCAAAAACGATAAGTTTATATGCTAGTTTTAATTATTTTTACTAGATTTCTATCTTAAATTCATTTTAAACCTAAAATTTGCTATTTTTTTAATTTAATTGCTTCTATTTACTACTTTTGATATCACTTTCTTTCATTTCACTTGAAAAGAAATTAATTTTTGGCATAATTTTGCATTTTCCAAATTTACTATTTTGTTGACAACTTCATTTTTTGGATAATTGATCTTATTTGGCAACACTGTTCAGAAAATACAAAAAAATAATACAAATTCACACTTTTTTTAGCGGCCCAGTCTTTCTCAAAATTTTAAGATTTAAGAATTTTTTTTTTTTGAAAATTGCTGCATAAGTTCAAACTTTTTGTATTGAAAAATTTCTCATAAACACCAATATTTAAGTTCAAAATTTTGTGAAAATATCTGTCAAATTTCAATTAAAAAAGAATTTTTCACTTAAGTGTAATTATTAAATTTTTAAATATGTTGGCAACTCTAGTTATAGGTACCATAGGCTTTTAAGAAAAACCAAAGTCGTTAAAGTGGCCAGTGTTGCCAACTAATAGTGTCATTGCACTTGTTAATTTACATACAAAATACATAAGGAAAAAATAACGAGTAGTAAAACATGTCCACCTTAAAACCAAATTGGTTCTTCTTGTTGGTGTACTCTCTTTGTAGGCACCTGTGTCTTTTTCTACAACATAAATACAAATAAAAATGTACATATATTTTCTTTTCACTTCAAAGAGTACCATTTTGTTAGATATACATTAATGTATATTTTTTCGCATTATATTATGTGTTTATTTTCTTATCTGTAGTCTATATAAAAATAACAACAACAATTACAACTACAGCAATAACAAACAACATTATGAAAATCACTGTTATGTCAATATGTAACTACTGTGTATGAGAATGAAATAACTGATTTGTGTAGAACTGCATAAGTACACTCTGGCGTATACGCAATAATTTTATTTTATTTATGTATATTTTTTTGTAATATGTCCATTTATATGAAACACACAAACAATAAGAAAAACAAACAAAAAATCAATAAAAAACAAATTTATGTGATTTTTTTTTGCGTTTTAATATGCGTCGTTTTATAATATTTTTGTTAAATATTTTTTTGTTATTTATTTTCATCTGGCTTTTCTTTAATCAGATGGCATTAGAATAAATATGTATATTAAGTTAATCATTTAGTTGGTAACGCTAAAAATGCGTTTAAATTATTACCGATTTTTGGGTAATATTTGTTCAAAAAAGTTTTTTAAAAATCCATATTATTGTTTCTGTAATGAAGTGTGATAAGGAGCAAAAACGTTAGATTTCTTCCGAGTTTTCATAGCGCTCCATCAGATGGCACGCAAACATCTACTCTAAAATGTAACATCTCGCGGAATTAGAATTTGATGCCTTTCAGCTCTCCTCTCCAAGCAAGAAACACATTAAAAGGAAAAATTTCCTGAGTTTTTATTATCTTAAAATAAAATTAATTAAATTTGCTTAAACTTAATTCAAAAATAGCTGGAAATTTGTTCAAGTTTTTTTTTCAAATTACAAAGAAATATGAAACATTCAAAATAATTATGCGAGTTCAGATTCAACAACAATCGCATTTATGACCCGATAAATTATGCAAAAAAAGCATGTAATAGCTTGAAGTCTTGGCTGCCATATACAGTTCTTAAAAAATCTATTTTTTCATTTTTATAAAGTTATGTTTTTTTTTTTTTTTGAAAAATTATTTTTATTAAGAACTAGGAGAGGTTTTATAAAAGTGCGGATTTATAGGCAATTATTTTTTGGCTGAAATAAATTTAATATGCAGTATCTATTTTTTATGTAAAATTTTACCTATCAAAAAGAATATATCTTCTAAATTAAACAACAATTTAAAGATTGTACAAAAAATATAAGTTCATGGATATTATCTTAACTAAAAAAGTTGTAAAAAGCTTATCTGGAATCCCAGTCGGTTTTGTAGGTAAACATGTTGGTTGTGGTTTGTTATTTTGGCCCAAGGTTGCCACTTATTTGCCTAGTGGTTGCAACTATCATTAACAATTAATTTAAAGAAATATGTGCACTACATGGCGTATGAGTGATACGTTGTATTACTAATTAATAATTAATATATAAATCATACGCCTAGTGGTACTCGCATTTGTGTTGGCTTATATACAGAATTGGGCAAAAACCATGATCGGATTTTCTTTCGCTAAACTTTTGAAAACTCATATAGCTTTGAAACTAAAATTCGTCATTCGCATCCATAATTTTTTTTTAAAATTAATTATGAAAAATTATATCAGACAAATGGCCACCATCGGCGTTGATGCAAATTTGGGCGCTTTTGCTTATATTTTGCATAACTGTACGCAGTATATGTGTTGTAACATTGTTAATTTTGTCTCGATTTTTTTCCTTAATCCCTCCAAGGTGCAGGGCTTGTTGGTGTACACCAACAAAATATTCCTAGAGAACGAAGTCAAGTACAATCAAATGTGCCATGTGCGAATCCTATTGAATTTGGTTGGATATTTAGATATACCTCCCATAGAAAGGTCCTTTCTGAATTAAGCTTAAATGGTATAAAGACAAGAAAAACGGTAGATATCTGGCTGAAATGACTTATTTTCTTTCAAATAGAGAAAAACATTAAAAAAAAAATTGAGCAGCCAGTGTTGCCATATCAAAATTTTTAAAAATTGTTTACAAAAAATTGTTAAGGGCAGACAGATAAAAAGTTGTACATTAGTTTCACACCATGTCGATGTCTTTCACGTAGTAAAAAACGTTCTCTTGGTTTTGTATGGGCAAATTACAAAGGTTCGGCATCTTTTCAAATTGTTTTTTTTTTGCCATTCCAATTGTATTTCTTTGCAAATCCAATTAGTTTTTAGCAGATTTCCCAATTGAATTTGAAAAAAGGTTTAAAACCAGGGAATTTTACTCCAATTTTTGCAAAAATACGGGAAATTTCTTCAATTTTCCCCTGTTTGCTCTCAGTTTCCGAATCTTTGTATTCTGTATAAAATTTTATTTGGCCGCTGCCGGCGTTGCATTCTCTATGATTAGTTTGCTGGTATTTTGCATAAGCACTAAAATCAAAATAAATTTTAATAAAATATTAAACCGTTAAGTGCATGCAAAGAATTTTTTTTTATTGTGTATACATACCACCACTAGAGGGCGTAATTAAAGTACAAAAAAAAACTTATTGGGGGAAACTAATACATCTTTCTACTAACACTCAGAAAAAAAATTAGTAAAAAACTATGTAAACGGTTTTTAATCCCACTTTACAATTTTTGTACTGATTTTTAGTAACAAAATTATTATTTAGCAAATCTTTTTGCTATTTAAATTTTACAAATTACAAAATTTTTACAGAATAATTACAAATTTTTGTTGCTAATTTCAGAAATCATTTTACAAATTTTTGAAAACCGATTTGCTAAAATTAGCAAAAAAAATTTACTAATTTTAAAAAAGTGGAAATTGAAGGAAATGTTATTTCTAATTAAAACTTACACCTACAAACTTAAATTGCCTTAAAATGTTACATTGACCTCAAAAGTAAAAAAAAAATTGATTAAAATATTTCAAGACCCAATAAACATTTTTGCTGGAATTAAAGCTAAAATCAAGTGTTATTCAAATCATGTTTTCCAATTTCAAGTCTTGATTTATACTTTAATTCAATAGCATATTCCAGCAAAACGGACACTGGAATTCAAGTCGAACATTACAGTGAGAATATACTTTGATTCAAGCCTTGAATCACAGTTCAATTCAAGTTCAAACAACATAATAATAACACTTGTTTTCAAGCCCTAACTTCAAGTTTAAACAAAGCCATAAAAACACGTATATTAAATTTTGATTTTTTGACGTCCGATGTTTTTTTTTTAATAATTTTTGAGGCGTAGAAATTTGTAGAATCTTCCTAAAATAAGAAAATCCATGGAAGAAATTAAGATTTTATAAAAATCTTCACAGGAAAATTGTAAATTTTAACAAATGTTTTTATTTTATTTTAAAAAAATTGACAATAAACGAAAAACATGAATCAAATTATTTTTATTTGTATGAACTTGATTTTGAGTGTAAAAATACTTAAAATAAAGTACTAGCAATATTTAAAGCACTTCAATTTTTAACTTTTCAGTGTTTATTGGGAGAAATTAAAACAAAATGATAAATTCGCTTATTTAAAAATTGTAAAATTTTTAAATAAGCCTTTAATTTTTTTTTATTTTGTCTAAAATATTTTTTGAAAAAAAAAAAAAATAAAATAAAAAAAATTTGATGCTAGATGAAAAAGATAAATTTGAAATTTTGTAGTAATATTAATAATATTTAGTATTTTTTTTTGCTGATTTTAGCAAACAGATTTTAAATTCCACTTTACAAAAATTTAGTAGCGGCAGCATATTTTTTCTACAAATTTCATTGTACAACTACATGTCAGCAGACAGGTGTTGCTAAGATTAGCAAAAAAAATACTGCTGGGCACAAATTAGCAAAATTTCCCGTAATAACACCAAAATTTTCAGTTACCATTACAGACTTTTTTGGTCAGTGAAATTTTCCGTCAAATTAGGTACATATTGGCCAAGGGCGAATCCTATTGAATTTGATTGGAGTCGGTCCATTTTTAGATATACCTCCCATAGAAAGGTCTTTTCTAAATTGGGCTTAAATGGTATAAATACACAAAAAACGGTAGATATCTGGTTGAAATTTGATTAGTGATTATCATATGAGATCAACCATTAATCAAGCCTTTCAAATTTGAAGAAAATTGGACCATATTTACCCCTAGTCCGTACATAAACCCACCTTTACGATATTTTCTTAATTTTCCAACCAGTTCATAAAAAAAAATTATCAGGGCTGTTCCCAGAATTTGGGCCACTTTCCAAAATTTTACCCAATTTTTACACAAGTTTTTTTTTTATCCCAGGCTGTGTAGGGTCTTTAAAAGTCGATCAATTTCGTTGCTGTTTGTTGATAATTTATGTATTGTTTGTCTTTGTTTTTTCGTCTACACAATGAATATGTATACATTTTTCATTTAAATTGAAGTATTACATTCAAATTCAGTTAATCATTTAAATAATTTATGGATTTTTTTTTTGTGTTATTGTTTTGATAAAACGTACATTTATATGAAATTATACCTACAATAAATTATAAAGTACCTTACGAGTACATAAATTATATAAATTATTGTATTCGTAGCCATTAAAAGATTTTTTTTTTTGGCTGACGGAACCACACTTTTTTAAATCTTTTATTTTTAAAAGGAAAAAAAAACATTTAAATCCGATGATTTGTAAAAAAAAAATTAGTACGAATAAATATAAAGAATCAGGGTTTTATAAAAAATATAAAGAATTTAAGAGTTTTACCAAATAACCTTCAAATGCTAAAATTTTGAGGTTTTTCTATAAAAAAAAGCTTCTAAGTAACTGATTTTTCAATAGTACAATAAAATTCTAAAATATAATCTTTGATTCTGAGAAGTTTAAGCAAATCTTCTGGACGTTTTATATATTTTTTTAATTTTTAATTATATTTATTGTACTGTATTAAAGACACTTCAAAATATTTTCATAAAAGGGATCTTCGGATCCGAAATTTGAGGGTATATGGACGTATATGATCATATACGAGCATACATGAATAATATATGAGCATGTATGATAATATATGCACATATATCACCATATACCCTCAAATTTCGGATCCGAAGATCCCTTTTATGAAAATATTTTGAAGTGTCTTTAATACAGTACATGTATGTACATGTATGGACGTATATGAACATGTATGCCCATGTATGATCATGTATGCTCATATATTTTTCGATTTTTAGATGGGTATGCACATTTTCGTCAAAATTACACATTTCCTTGTCTGAATAATCGAATTCGTCCACGTGGGACCAAATGGAGCAAAACTGAGGGTTTTAGTATTGACAATTCGTAATTTAATGGATTAGTATACATTCAAAAAATATGTTTATATTTTAAAAAATTAATAGTTTAAAAAATTCCAATTAAAATTTAATTTTCATATCTGATAGAGGAGAAATGAAAAATAAGGGACACGTATTTTTTTGTTCGTGGCCAAAATCATACTTAGGATCCAAAAAAGGGGTCAAAAATTACCCCATTTTGTTTTTTGTTTTATTTAAAGATATTCAGCGAGAGTCCGATAAAAAAAATCCTATAATTTTATACACATATATTCATATTTAACTCCATATCACATTATACAAAAAGGTAAAGATGAGATATAAATATATATCGTTAGGTAAGGATGAGATATAAATATATATTGTTACATATAGTCTTATTTTTAAACTAATTATAGCAAGTCATATAAAAGTTGTTCGTCGGGAAGTTTTTTGAATGCTCATCACAGATCATGTCCCAGTTTTTTCCCAATTTTTTGTTTTTCGAAAAAATGTATTTCGAAAAGTTTAAGTTGGTTTGAGTTTAAATTTACCAATTACCTATTTAATTTAATTGAATCGGTTTCTGCATTTTTTCCCATATACGTTATCTGCTTTAAGGCGACTTTTCCCGAAGTGCTTTTTCACATCTACTTCAAATGGGTGGCAACTCTGAATTCCCGACATAGACAATAGGGTATCAACACTGTGTAGCAATATATTTAAATTTTAGACACATTTCCTTACAAAAATTCGGTAAATTTTTACAACTCTTTTTAACTCTTAAACTTAGGATTGGTTTCCCAAGAAACATTTTTACGGACTCTCCGATACGTACGGATTCATGAATCCTGCTTTTACTGCACGTTTACGGTCCGAAAATACGTATCCGTCAAAGCTTGTACGTAAACGGAACATTAACGGACCGTATAATTGAATTTTCGAAAACAATACGTTTTTACTCCGTTTTGGTGTATCCGTTTCTGTTCCGTCAAATACGGACCATTGTTTTTCATCAGTTATCAAAAACGAATACAGAAATATCCATGAGGTATATATTTATGAAATATAAAATAAGTTTTGCGATGATGTGTGCAAATTTATGTAGATTTGCAAATTGAAATATTGCCTGATAGTTTATAATAGATTTTTTGAACAAATTTGCAAATTTACATTGTGCTACATCATATTGTAATACCACCATTTAATCGAAAATCATTTTTTTTTTTATTTTTTTTCATGATTTTTAATGGGCCACAATCGCAATGATTGATGGATGCTAATTGTGCTGGAGATAAATATTTGGTATTTGATGTATTTAATTTGTAAGTTTTATTTTAAATATGTTTGTGAATAAATTTAAAACGAAAAAAAAAAATAAAATTCGCTATTAAAAATTAAAATAATAGATATTTACACAAATCCGTTTTTTGTTTAAAAAACGGTACCAATACGGACTGAATACGGATCCGTAAACAATCCGTCATTGACGGACTTTCAACGGACAGCTCCGTTTTTCATCCGATATATCCGGTCCGTAAACGGTCCGTCATTGACGGTTTTTATACGGATTCGAATCAGTTTCGATGTTCCTTAAAATCCGTTTTCTGGGCCGTATACGTATCCAGAAAACAATACGTAAATTGAGTTGGATTTCGTTTATGACGGACCGAAAACTGTACGTTAACGGAACGTATTGTTTGTTGGGTTGCTTAAAAATACTTTTCTTTTTTTTTTTTCTTCTCTATCTCAAATCAAAATTTTCATATCAACCGGGGTGAATGCAGTAACATTGCTTCTTTAAAAGTTTAAGAAAATAATAAGCTGAAGTTAGTAAGGGTGTAACTAAACTTGTGTGAAGGAATTATCAAATAAAAATATTAATTTACCACGGATTTCTATGATTTTTAGTCTTCTGAAAAAATCTTTTTTATTGCCCTTGTTCAAGCGAGACATTTAATTATCATAAAAAGCAAATCTTCAGTTGTAGTTTAATTCTTCCAAAATCGAATGTGCTTATCACATTTCATCACACCATTCCTTAGAATTAATTCATAAGCTTCATTTCCAAAGCTTAATATTTAACGGAATTCATTCTTATGTTGAATTCATTCCAACAATCAACTAAAATCATCATTTGTTTTACAAAATACCTGATCAAAATTGTTCTTTTATAAAAGATCAAAGGTATTTTTTTTATTAATAAGTCTGGCAACACTCTCTTAGACACAATGGAGTAAATGAAAGGACACAATATTAGAAAACGCAAACATTTTATTTATTATTTTACAAAATGAATGAAAGAACTCATTTTCGCCATTTTGTAGCTGGAGTTATTCTAAAATCGATTTATAATTGGTGAGAGAATTTATTCACTATATAAGAAAAAGAAGAATAAAAGAATGAACGAATGACTAATTAATCAATTTTAATTAAAAAAGTTAAAAGTATTAATTCATTCGAAGATCTGCTTAACATTAAATTCACATTTGTATATTAAAAATACATTAAAATTAATTAAATTCTATTTAATCGAAGTTAATCAATCACTACGGTAATATAACATCAAACATTAATTTGTTATTTTCTTTAATGTAGCATTTTAAAAGCCACAAAACCAAAATTGTTTCGGTTTGCAAGTTAAAATGTACGCCTTTTTATGGCAGCCACAAATTCAATACGCTCAAATAAAAAAGTAAGGTTAGGTTGAAAAAAAAAAAAAGAATCTGAAGAGAAGATTACATTTACAATTGACTCATATGCAAACATAGGGCATACACTTTAAACCACAAATCGGCTTGTTTTGAGCTTTCATGTAGGTTGGAATATGTTACTACTAAGCATTGGATCACCCCTTTTACTTAAGCATTCAAATTTTTTCCTAGTCTTGCGACTGTCTGACTTAAGTCAAAAGAAGATTTCTTATGAAAACCTTTAGTTTACTTAATCAGCAAAAAATTTACTACTTTCTATAACAATTACAGATTTTCTGTCACATTTACATACTTTTTCATTTGAGTGTATCAATTACCTAAAGTAATATGACATTAATACCAATAAATTCCCTAAATAATAATGAGGTACATGTTAATAGGCTTTAATTTTAGTTTATTCATTAACCATTAAAGAAAAACAAAAAGAAAATCTAAATTAGTTTATTATTTAGCAACCGTACCCAGTTGGGTTTGTCACATTGCCAATGCACTCAGAGATAAAAGGGCCAAAATACAATTTGGGCAACAGCGGCAAGCGAAAAAAAAAAAAAAATATTGCAAAACACAAGATTGGCGACTTGTGTTTTAAATGAATTATACTAAAAGAAAAGAAAATGAAATATTCTATTAAATATTTAATTTTATTTAAAATTCGGATATTTCAACTTGGAATATCTTCTTTATATTTTGCATATTTTCATAAATAAGAAATAAAATTGTCTAATATTGTAAACCTATTGTAATAATATTACTATTTATGTATGTATCTACTCCTTTACTACGACAATATTCAATTTATGATAAATTACTTATTGACGTGATAACAATCGAAAACCAGTTGTCAACCTAATAACAACTAATATAATCAAAAATATATTGTAAGAAAAAAAAAACAAGCTGGAGAACATAAATTGTTTACAACTAAACAAATTTTGCATTAAATTTCATGACAACAAAAACCAATCTAAAAAAATATATATAAAATTTTATACAACAAATTATATTATCGTACTACACCAATTTAGTCTTAAACTATCTGTTGAAATTAAATCATCAATTAGAAAATTAAAAAAAAAAAAAAATATGGCGGATAAAAACTTCTTGATATGCGGTATTGCAATCAACTCAAATACTCAAGGTCCCTTACAATTGCCAACGCGTAAATTTTATAATGCTGCATATTTTCATGATAATCAATATCATCATGAGGTGGCAAATCATTATAGAGATTTTAAATTACGTCGTCATATCCGACCTAGAAAACGTGGTACTTTATAGTACTATCGTAAACCGGCTGTAGTGCCAAAAGAGATGCCCTACGAATATCAGCAGGAATTACCCATGGCTGTTCATACATTTCCCAGGTAATACAATAGAACTAACAAAAAAAAATAATAATAATAATGCAGTTTAAAATATAACCAAAATTTCTATCTGAAGTAATATTTAAAAAAAAATTATCCAATGAGAAACATTAACCCAAATAAGTGTTCCCACAACAATGCCTTTAGTTGTGTTTTTTCATCCAGCGATTTTTGATGCTAATTTGTTCATTAATTTGAGCGGTTTCTTTTGTTGAAAGTTTTGTTGGCAACACTGACCTAAAATAAAAATGGCAGATTCCAAAATTTTTCGAAGCTCTAATTGTATCCACATTTTGTTTATTACAAGACGTGCCATCAAATTTTACTATTCCATAAAATCGGGTTTTTTTTTTAACTTGTTCCATGTATTGTCTGTAACGCCACCGCTGATTATGTGGACAGGGCATAATGAGTTTGTGCCTTATCCAGTGATGCCAGAAGATATTTTTAAAATTCCCTACACCCAAAACAGTTTTCTCTACAATATTTTCTACACCATAAATCTAAAAATATTTTACTACACTTAATTATTTAGGTCGTTCACAAGGCAGGTGCCAAGTGTTGTATTAAAACCTATGTTTGAACCTATGTTTAGTGTGAGAAAAGAAACCCAACAGAAAATCCTCGTTATGGTGAAATACAAATTATAACAACTCTGTGTTTTAATAGAACAATAATGGTTAGTACACCTTGTGAGCACCTTCATTCAGTTTCTGCAGACAATCCGTAAATAAAATGTGTATCACTTAAGGAAATCACTGCTTTAGTAGGACAATGAAATTTTGTCCCCATTTGGTCTTTGCCTTTAAACGCTTTTATTTCACTTGATTTTAAGTAAATAATTAACATGACACGAACTTTAATTATATATTACCCTACTCTCCTAAGTAATGTCAAAACAAATATACCCTAATATTCTGGTTATATTATATGAAACTAATTACTAACGCGTGCCGGTAATGTCACACTTAAAGCCATTACCACATTTTCTGGTAGGTTCTTAAAACAACAACAGACGCAAAAAGACACCAAGTACCTTTATTTATTACATACAACAAAGTGGACAAAAGAAAAATATGCATGGTTTTTGTTATACCCACTGTGCGAAATCCGCGAGGACTATTGCAATAAATATTTATTTTAAAAATGTTGATACGAGAATTTATAGAGATTGAGTATGAATATTTTTAATTTACACGTTAACCATCTCTGTCTATCCATATCTTTTATTTTCCAGTATTGGGGATATGAATTGCTATCAGTGTTGCCAATTTAGCCATTTTGAACACGTAAAAGTGAGACATAAATTTTTATTTTGTTAAATGTAGGGAGATAAAAAATCAACATGGACATAAAAATTGTATGGGATTTTTTTGTTCGGATCCTTTGTATTCATACGTTTCAAAACCGACAAATTTCGAAACAATTCAAATACAAATTTAAACCATTTTTTGTTTAAAAAACAAATTCGACATTTGTAAACAGACTTGTATTCAGTTAAAAAGAAACGCATCTACAATTGTTTATAGCGATAGTCCTATCAGATTTGGATCAGACTTTGTACAGTTACAAGTATAAAATTTTATTCATACTATGTTAATTTACACACATGAGTATAAAAACAGTTAAAGTCAAGGGACTAAAATAAGCAAAAAAAAAATATTTAAATTACGTGCAAAACTGAAAAAAATACGAGTCAAATGAAAGATACAGTCTTTTAATTTGTTAAGGGTATTTTTTTAATTATATTAATAAATCCCAAATGGGGAAATATGTGTCTTTTAAGGTATTTCTATACTGTATTATTTAGTATTAGATCTGTTAACAAATCATGGAGAATTGTAGAATATAACAAATCATATTATTTAGCAAAAACTACGAATGATAATTTTGGCATATCGAGACCCTATATTCAATAAATGCTATCTCAAAAAATTCAATTTCTCAGGAGAGCTTAAAAACTAGTTATTTCGCTTATTATTGAAAAAATTAACAATGTGCCTTCCATAATTTTGTTTAAATATTGCGGCTAATTTATACCTGTGGAAAAAATTTGATATTTTGCACTTGATTGCGTATTTTTTTGAGATAGCATATTTTATTATATCAAAAAACAAATATTTTTTAAGAGATAGCATATTTTGTCGGAAAATAAAAATACGATTTTTTGAACAATATTTATTAATTAACCATTTAATAAGATGTTTTATTGAATATTAGGTATAACAAAGGAAAAAACATAACAAAAAATGCTAAAAAAAAAAGAAAATACATAATAAAAACTGATGTTATAATGATGTTTATTTATACTATTTCTGGCATAAGTTATCGTAAAAGTAATGATATTCTTGCGGAATAACTTTTTTTAATTCTTGTAGATGTTTAAACTTGTTTGGTTGTATTGGAAGTGGTCCAGAATGCAAAGGATTTGGTTCCTGCTTGCCTCCATATTTTTTTATTCGACACGGTATATCAGTGTATTCATCGTCGAAATTAATTTTAAATTTGACGTTGCCGTTTGGAAGATAAATAAGCGAACGTAATTGTGATACTGTTGGATAATTTTTGCCTTTGCCAGGTCTTATACTATTAAAACGAAGTAGTTGGCTGTCATTATAATCTTTAAAAAAGTCGTGGTTTAAATAAACTGCATCAAAAGGTTTTTTTATGATCTTGTCATCAATTTTAACGGGTTTTCGAGCTTCTTTAGTATAATGTACATAATCAATAGGCAAATAAACCGAGTTGTTTTTAAATTTTTTCTCTATTTTGGCATGAGCGCTATCGCACTCCATCTGGGTATGGCCCTTTTCTAGATACTTTTGCTCTATAATTTTATTATTTTCTATTGAAAAATTGGACAGCGCGTTAGATAAGAAGTTATTTCGGTTTTGATACCCGCAACCATCTGAAAAAATTATAATTGGCAGCTCATCAGATAAACAGTGCG